>NJDC01008280.1:23098-40831 GCA_002245475.1 Calephelis virginiensis | reverse complement strand
TTGTGAAGAATCTTCAGCATCTAATTCAGAGAACAATAATAATCAAAACTCATCAAAGTACACATCAGCTGATAATCAAGCTATGCAATATATTTCTTATGACCAAGATATTGGATTACACATCAATGCAACATATCCAAATAGTACATTTATTTTTCACTAACAGCCCGTCTCGGCTTCGCACGGGTGGACAAATTTCAAAATTTTTATAGAACAAATGAGACCTATATTTATCAGCTATTACGTCTGCTTCTAATAGGAAAAGATTATTTTAAATCGATCCAGTACTTCCAGTAGTTTCGGAGCCTATAGAATACAAACAAACAGACAAACAATCAAACGTTTCAACTAATTACAATATATTGATGATGATACACCAACAGCAGCTTTACCTACCGGGTCTTATTTTGAAATGTAACCCAATCGGTTTAGCCTTTTAGAGGTTATACGAAATAGGTTAGTACGGAAGGATAATTTTTACTACCTGGTGTACCTTTTTACCTTGGTAACTTTCACCCGTTGTCCTGTGGGAATAAAGCACTATCCCGCGTTCAAAAATAGCATGTGTTCATCAGGGATAGTGAATTGCTTGAACAGTATTGAAAAGATTTAATACTTTGCAATAGAAACTAGAAATGAAATCCGTCCCCTTTACAATTGGTGTTATACCCATTTTAAAAATAAGGCATTTGGAGCAAAATGTTGTGAATATGCTCGTACAGTACATACATATTTGCGATTTATTGGTACCTATACAAAAAAAATGAATTATGTATAAATACGGGTTTTGTAAAACCATGGAAACTCATATGCAAAATTTAATCAAAGTCGCTGAAGCCGTTCAATAGTTGACATACCGACAGCAGCGCCACCTATTTTAACACGGAAGGGTAATTCTTCCCTACCCCGTTGTCCCACTACCCATTTTTCCGTAGGAATGAAGCATTTTACCTTGGTAAAAAGTATCCTATATTTATCGGAGATAATGTGGGCTTCTGATGGAATAAGAATTATTTGAATGCAATACGGAATATTGAAGTTTGTCGATGTACTGTATTTATAATGTTCATTAGTACGATGTACGTGAGTTTGAAAAGACTGTACGACGAAGTCAATTGAGAATGTTCTTAATCTCAATGTACAGATCTTCGAAAGATTGCTAGAACAAAGTACGGCATTTTGAACGTTTGATTTTGAATGTAGTAGGTACACACGGCAGCATTGTTCAGAGCCAGCGATGCAATCATTATAAGCGATAGCAATAAGTTTATAAAATATAAAATCTGAAAATTATCGAGATTACAAACATTTTCAATTCAATACTTCATTATACAGTACTCTCGAACTCACATACATATTACTGATTGATGAGCATTATATAGTACATCTACAAACTTCAATATCCCGTAATGCAGTCGAATTTTTCTAATTGCTCCAGTACCTGGTTTTGGAGCCTATTCAATCAAACAAACAAACAAAAAATCCAATAATTCCCGAATGAGTACGCGGAGGTGCAACCTGTGTACCCACGACTAACCAACGACGCCAAGTCCCATAAATTTGATAGGTAGCAAGGCTATCGACAACCGGACACATATCCAATCTCGATGAACGTTTGTTCATTAAAAATTTAACAAAATATAATTTCTTTTTGTTTTCCAAGTTTATGAAATTAAAATTGATAGGTACGTACATATTTTTTTAAATTTTTGTTTCTTAATGTATATTGTTTTTTAACTATCTCGATGCTAATAAATTGAAACTAAATGAAAAACTGAAAATGGCAAAATACTCCATAATGCTTTAGTTTAGGACAGCTACTAAATTCTAAATGGCATTTAATATAAAATGTGCCATATCATTTAAATATGTAACATCACGAACCATGAAATGCTTCATATTTTGTAAATTGTATCTTTGGTAACTCATTCGAAATGTTTTTATTTACATATACATAGAAATTACTAGGTAATTTTATTTGTGAAGAATTGTTTTCTTATCCTATGTCTTATTTTAAAATCCTGTTTTAGATATGCAGCGGAATGTCATTTAGTGCACTATAATAGTAAATATCAGTCTTTGGAGGCAGCTGTGGCCCACCATGATGGACTAGCAGTTGTTGGCTACTTGTTAGAAGCAGTAGACGCTCCTAACCCCTGCTTTGATAAATTCGTAGAGGGATTAGAAGCAATTAAAAAACCAGAGAGTAACGTAGAAGTTTCCGCAGGTTTGTAAAATTATACTAAACACCAACACTCAAAACCTTGAAGGAACGCGAGCTAAAAGTTAATCTAGAAAACAGGTTTCATGTAAATAAAGTAGAAAAACATATCGCTGCTAGACTTTAAGGGTGGTAATTATGAGCTATTTATTGTATTATCATAGCAGTAATATCTGTTAGACATATTCTGAATCCGAACAGCCATATATTTTACAACAGCAGGAAAGACAGTCCCGCGAACCTTGCTTACCACAGTCATTTACTTCTTCTCTCTCTACCTATGACAGGTCTTATTTATATTTATGATGTGTAACTTACATTTATGTTGTGACGCAAAAACAATTTAAATTCATATTATGTTTCATATATCATCGCATTTTAATTAGTAGGTGTTGAATCATAACATTGTTGTTTTTGCTCTCCGGGTGGAAAGTGACAACTTTTCTTTTACTGCGTTAAACAAAGTTACCTTTTTGAGGTCTGTCGAGCAGAAATAATTTTCTATTTATTTCATTATTTATTATTGCATACACATATAGGAGAGTAAAAGAAATATCGACTATCGCACGTTTGTCATCCTCGATTTCGCCTGGCAAACAATAGCCCATAAACTGAGACATTTCTTATTTTCACTTTCTTTATTTTCTTTATTACTTTCTTTCAACTCATGTCTAAAAGCTTGTTTGAGTAATTATTAGAGTAATAATTTTAGTATAATTATTATGAAGCTCCTAATTCTGCAGTTGTTTGTGAGTGGTAGGGGCCGCTTGCTCGCTTACCTCCTCATCTGCAATACAAAAAGTTTAATGTTGAAGTAATTATTTTGTAACACATTTTCAGAATCATTAGCCTGGATGGACAGAGAGGACGTGACCTCAGGAAACTACGTGACATATAAAGGGTCTTTAACAACTCCCCCTTACACGGAATGCGTAACCTGGATCATTTACGAGAAGCCTGTCCAAATTGGAAGTGAACAGGTAGAACTTTTGTCATAATAATGGAAAACAAAAAAGCTGGCGGACTGCATGTGGAAAGTACAGACGGATTACAATAATATTGTTCAACGTATTATTATAAAAGATGATGATATTTTTCTGTGGGATGTACAGATTTTACCCAAAAACTTACGCGCATTACGTATCGGTTAAGATGACGAAACATCAGTTTTCGCCACTGTACTCTCATCGGTCACTGTCCCGGTCAAACAAAAACATATCATTTGACCTGGAAAGGTTTACCATTTTAGCAAATTAGACTGGGCATCATTGATGCGTTGATTGTTTTAAATGCTCATTTGTTACTAACCGTATTCACTCCACTATCATTATTTACATTTTGTTTAAAGTCAATAAAACGGTTACATTTAAGTAAATTGAAACATGTTATGTTTAAAAATTAAATACTGCTACTTATCACAAAAGAAATAAAATATGTTTTTATTGTGTATTTTAACTAAGCACATCCAATGTCTGCAAACGTTTTCGCGTCGAAAGATAAGATAATTACAAATTTTGTTCAATCAGTAAAATTAAACTGTAGCTGGCGTTCAAAGAATTTTCTGGCAATACGAAATAAAAGTGACATTGACGCAATAAATACGTGATAGTCTCATTTTCGAGATCTCTGTGGTATATCACAAACTCTCGATCGTATTGTATCTCGATATTTTTTAAACGTTCCGAAAGAGAAACAAGCAGAAAACAGTGTTCGTCTTGAGAAAAAAAATACTTGGCACAACAAAATTTCAAACAAACAAATCATTACGACTGCAAAGAATAATCGATTAATCGACAAAAAATGTTAAACTATTCTGCTATTCTATTCTAATCGACTCTGGGTTCAAGTGATTTTTAGTGTGAATACATTAGGTCTCGGTTTTGATCTGTGTTTTTTCAATTTTAAGTAAATATAAAAGTGAGACTCTAACGGGACTCCTGTCAGATGTCACACATAGTGTTCGTACAAGTGATATGCATAAAAGACAAGATTATCCCAGAAAATAGTTATACCTTAGTAAAGCGTGGCGACCTGTTGCCAAACCCTTTTCTCTACTATATAGCTGCTGTCAATATCGAATTCAGTCAGCTGTCGTCATTTTAACTTAAGTTGTTAAAAGTTAGAGTGTTTATATAATTTAAAATTTAAAAAAAATAAGTTTAATAGACCGTATTTATAGTGATAAACTCAAAACTTTGAGCAAATAGTTAAAAAGAAAATATTTCAAAAATTTTAAAATTCTTTTGTAAAATTTAAATTTTCTATCGAAATTTTAGAGCTGTTTCGAAGGTTTGTCTATTTGAAATTTGTTACATCTAAACCAAACTAAAATTAATTCAAGCTACGAAAATACTGAATTCGAAAACACCGACTTCAACAACATTAATAATTTCTACATTTAACTTATAATTCACGTCAAAACTTAGAAATCTTATTAAAAGAAGTCTGTTACAATAGTAAACTTCATTTCGACCGTACTTATGTTAAAGCTTAGAAGATACTCGGGTAAATGGCTTTATCGGCCGTAACGTGTTCGACCGTATCGGTAGTCAGTATTATTCAAGAGTCACTTGTTCAATCGCACAATGTGGCTATGCCATTGACTGCTACAGGTTCTAGTCATGCCAACGGGCAGGTTGAGAGAGTGATGGAAACTCTTAAGGCTATATTAACATTTATCGAAACTTCCCATAAATCTTGGCAGGACGGTTTAGAACACGTGCAGTTGGTTTTAAATTGTATCATTAATCGTGTCATTGAACCGAGCCCATTAGAAGTTTTGATAGGAAAAATAACCAGACCACTTAATCTTTTGTGGATAGATGATGACAGTGAAAAATTAGTTAATTTAGAAGTAAGAGAACAAGCAGTACAGAATATGAAAAAAGTGCTAAATTATGAAAAGTCCTGTTTTGACAAAAATGAAGCGAAAGTAGTTAAATTTCTTATCGGTAATTTAGTTTTAATTAAAAGTGAAGAGCGAAATCAGGTGAAGCTTGACCAAAAATCCAAAAGTCCTTTGTAAGTTGTTGAATTGCTTAAGGGCGATTGATAGATTTTAAAATCTTTAACTGGTAATAGAACTAATAGATCATGACCGCATTAGAAGGATGCCACAGGGTCATATTCCAAATGGATCAAGCTTTGATAATTAAGGTCCATCCAATTGTATTGACCATAAATTAATGCACAATGTATGACTAGTCTTGCCGGTGCGAAGGACAGGTAACTTCATTGTTATTTAAAGACTATCAGTGAGACGGACTGGTAGCATACTTTATTTTGGGCTTATCAGTGAGAAAGACTGACTGACCTATTCACGCAGGGCTTAGCGAAGAGAAGAATCGCGACAAATCCTTCAGCTTTTTTGAAGTATATCGTTAAGAAGTACTAGTCAAGTTCTCTTGTCATTATTAATTGGCGCATTAATATTGTAACAATTTAACGTTAAATCGATGTATAGTGAAAACTGATGGTATCCTATTCATGTGAATTCATGTAAAAGTAAATCGCTATTTTGATCAGGAAGGCCGAACGGTTTAAATGACATCTACAGATGCTACCTAGGGATTGTTTTGTTACCAGGTACATCCACGCATCAGGACGCGTGATAAGTCAATTGGCCGTGTCGCAAGGTTGTATGCGTGGCTTAGATACTGTGACTATCAGTAAATTTGATGTAGCAACTAGCACAATGTAGATTGGCATTCAATTGCTTCAAGTAAACACCACGTGCAGTAGCAGGTGCGCTTGCAGGTGTTATCAGCTTGTATGTCGGCTGCTACGGCTACGTAAGTCGAAGCGAGCATGCTTCGTGAGGCATTCCTCAAAGAGTATATAATCACGACGTTCTAAGAGACGGCAATACCTATATTTCGTTCAGCTCTGAAATAAACGGCAAATAACACCAACCACACAATACGAGTATTGTAGCGTAACCATAAACTGTACAATGTTGGCCCCACTGACAAGCTGTCATAATTGACATTGGATTGTGATGGAACAAGTCGATAATTATTTACGACAAATGTTAGTGATGTGCTTTTTTTCGATAAAAATATTAATAATAAAATACCACAGCTCAGTATTATTAAATTTCCAATTTCGAAATATTACGACTAGATTTACTAGTACAAGCATGACTTAATAAAGATAATAAATAAAAGTCGATTTTTTAATTACATGTTTAATAATTAGCACCAGAATTTTACCATTTTATGCAGAATATTATTTGTCATGATTACAAAATTTTATCATAGTAAATTTCACAAGTACCACTACACCAAGTACCTTACGATACACGCAAACCTAAATTCTTACGACGTAAACCTTACAACTTTTATCGTTTATCGACGAGCCACAAATTTGTAGGATCAGGTTTGAACGATAAGTACTGTAATTCTGAGTCTGAGATTCATTAATTTTGGTATTTGTGTACAGGGTGCCCCACGGTAAAAGTAATAAAGACACCATTACATACTTCATCTTTAAAATTAACAATGTTTTGAATATTTCAACAGATGTTTTCCATTACATTACATTGATATTCATTTTGAAAAGTGGCTATGCATTTTTAATATATACACGTAAATCCTAATCTTCTTAAAACTTAATGGAACAAGCATGAAAATGTTTTATTGCACACAAGATCTTAGCACAATAACACTAAAAATACACTAAGTTAATGGCGTTAAAACGTCTAATGATTTACTGAAAATCTAAAAACAGTAAAATTTATAACTGAACACTAATTTGAAAATGCAGATTAAAGAAGTAAAACTTTTAAAACAAATTCTCAACAACGTGTTTCTCGACAGCAAAGATGGAAAACTTTATATTTTAACAGTGGGTAGTTGTCAGTTGTCTTATAAAAGATATTGCCAATCGAACGTCACAAAAATAGTTGCTACCAGGTTGGTATTTGTGACCGGTTGAAACAAATTTAAAATTTACATTCAAATTATATCTTATGACAAAAAAGTTTAAAAATGGAGTACACATTGCAATAAAGTTTGTTGATGTTCCATAATGTCCACCCATTGGCATTCCTTGCGAACGCCTTGCAGTGTTCGGACCGCTGTGTAGTTAGTTCCTGCTACGTAGGAACAGCCAACGCCCGTCGCCCACAAGTTATGCGCTCTCGGGCTACCAGCCCGGTGGTCCGTGAATCGGCCAGCGCATATGATGTGTTTCACCACATGCATGCAACAGTTTTAAAAAACCGGCCAAATGCGAGTCGGACTCGCGCACAAAGGGTTCCGTATTATCTGTTCCGAAAATCAAATGTGTTGTAGGTATACTAATTTTTAGTCTCTTTTAGTTGTTATATAAATCCATGAGAGTTTGTTCTTGCTTTTCGGGTAGTTTTGATAAATTCTATTGCTTAATTCGAAATTATATCCATAAAGGGCTACGGTAACTAAATAGTGTAGAAGTAATTAGGTATTTATTTTTGTAGGAATTATATTTCTAGATATTTTCTTACGAATGTTCAAGTTTCCACCTGATTATCAAGATCGAGTAAAATTTGATTAAAAAATACGTTTGTTGTATATTTACCCTATAATATTTACTTTATTGGTATTTAATTATTTATTTTGCTAGGCAATATACAAGTAAATATTCTGTGAAAATTTAAAGTTGCCGTTTTTAATATTGAGCAAAAAAATTAAAAAAAAACACGTTTTTTGTAAAGGGTTAATTAATATATTTTTATTATTTTTAGTGTTTGTTGTTATAAAGGATACAACGGAAATTCATTATTTGTGAAAATTTCTAGCTATCACTGCTTATGAGATACAGTCTGTAGACAGACAGATAGCGCAAGCTTAGTAATAGGCATTTTAACCTATGAGTACGGAACCCAAAAAAAGTGTAGTTAATTAAACAAAAGTGATAGGTCCAGTTACAGTCAATATATCCTTGTCTACGACAAGTCAAAATCTCGAGAACCATGATTGAATACGAGAGTAGGGGATAAATACTTGTCCCGTGTTCACAACTGTCTAAATACTTCTAAATACCGGTACAAGCGAAGAAGCGGAGAGGACATTTTCTGCGCATGGTTATATATTTATTTATTTATCAGGTTTACCAACATACAATTAAAAAAAAAAACATTTTACAGGTTAAACACTTAACTTAATTGGTAATTGTATGAAACAATTAAAGGTTAACACCTCATGCATTAAAAATCGATAGAATGTGTTAACAGTTAAAATAATTGTGAAAAAGAAAAAAGTAAATATTATATACAGCCCTATAAGGAATAACATGTCAGACAAAACAATTGATTCAATTAGTTTTTTACGCTCTTATTTTCAGAACAAAATAATTAAGTATATTCACGCCTGTATTTCCGAGGTGGTAGGCAGAGGCACAACAAGGGCACCCACGACTAGCCGAAGATACTAATGAAATGAAATGATATACTCCTGGTGTTGCGGATGTCCGTGGGCGGAGGTGATCACTTTCCATCAGGTGACCCACTTGCTCGTTTGCCTCCTCTTCTATAAAAAAAAATGAAAAAAAAAGGTGGCAAGCCTATTGCCAACCGCCCGGACATCTAATCCCGAGCAACATTTTTTATTAGAAAATTAGAAAAACCACATTTTATTACTGTTGCTCTACGGGGGAATTGAACCCGGGACCTCATGAAGTCAAGTCCAACACCTTGACTGCTAGATCATACAGGCGATTATTTATTTATTTTTTTACTATTATTTTTTCATGATAAGATATTTCTCTTTTCGTTTTTTTACCCAAAGTTATTTCTGATTTATATGTGTTAATTTTAAGTGGTCATACCAATAACTAATTATTATGTTAGTGGTGCACTGATCTTCAATTTCTAGTTCTAGCTTCTAGTCTAATGGACTTTTATGTTACTTTTTTAATTTTTGAATACCGTGAAAAGTTTATAATATGATTAGGTAAAAATAACAAAAATATCACAAGTAATAGCATTTTTATATTACATGTATTAGGGTTTTTAAATTCAATGCGCGAATTCGAGCGGGATAACGCTGGAAAGCAAATTTCCAGCTGGAAAAATAAATGCGTGATTGCAAACCCTATTCGGCAGCTATTTTGTCGATAACAAACATATCTATTAGGTGGGGTTCTTTTGAATTTAAATGATTCACTGTTTGAAATTTTAATAAAATACTATCCATATTTTGACCATGGCATTGGAGCCAGTCAATAATCTCTTGTTTCTTAGTGACCTGCGTTGGCATTTTATCAATTTGTCAGGATTTAGATGTATCGTTGTTCATCATAATTATGGACGGTTCTTCCTGGGACCGCAACATTTATTTAAACCATTCTTCGTAAATCTCTATGTTCATTGCTTTGTGAAAGTCCACTCTTTTCTTGGATTTGAAGGCCCGTCAAGTATTTGACACGCATCCACATGTAGACACGACGTGGGTGGCGTTCTTTTATCGGCAAACGAAGGTTATTTTTGTGCATGCCGCTTGTACCGTGAGCTTTGGTAGTATCTTTTGAAACAGCAGTTTTTCCCGTGTTGGTCTGGGCTCATTTGCAAAATAGACCATCCTTCTTGCCATACAGCTCGTATTAGATGACATCCCGGCCTCAAGTTGGCAACACACCATTACTACCAAGAAATCCGCCTGCTTGTTTGCCTTCCAATACCATAAAAACAACTAATTCCTAGTGCAGCCGCCACATGCTCTCACACTTACGACTGTGATAATACTCGTAGCAGGCCACCATTATGATACTCTACTTCAAAGTAATTACGAAACTTGATCACGAGTTCTCTCTTCTGATTTTTTAGAACAAAGCCTTTCTGCATTTTGATATTTATTTAACAGCTGGGCAAGCAATCAATACGGAGGAACACAAAATACACAATGTAACGAATGTGTAATAATTCAACGAACAGAAATTTAAAAATAGAGTGACAGATTAAAACATACACAAACTGACGCTGGGCCATAGACTGTTCTCACCTTTAAAAATGACATTAAATATTGGAATATTTTTTTTGTCTTTGTCTTTTTACAAAACGTAATAAATACATGCGATCGATATCATTACTTATTTGATCACAATACTACAACTAACAAATTATAAATGTTAAATTATAATATTAATGTGCGTAGCCTCGCCCCGCACTAAAAGTGACACACTTCTTGTGATAGAAAATAGCTCGTCTCCTGTTGGTTTAATACTCAAAAACTTGTAAGACGCTTGTAGATGGTCCACATCAAAAAGTGATTACTATAGTGTATCTGAGTACTGTTTTGTATAGCGTGACGACCCGTTGCCATGCCTATGATCCGGTGAGCGCCTACATATGTTTCACATTCGGTCATCGCATCACTCGTGAACGGATGTACCTACGTATTTTGCTAATTCTTTTTTTTGTTATTTTGGTTATTACCAAGATGAGGTCCATATAAGAAAATGCAACATTCGTATTGAGGATAAGACATGGTTGTCGACGCGTCTAACGACTCGGCTAGTTTTCTAATAAAAACAAAATTTCCTTGGACTAAATACGCATCATTTTGGCGATCCGACCCGGGAATACTCGGAAAGTAATTTCGTAAAAATCGATGTACCTTTCGTTGGTATTCGATTCACAGTCACCGTGTTATTATAATTTTTAAAAATTAATATTTATATTCTTATTTTTAAGTTATCGTTTACATTCATATCGTTGGAACATAATATGTAAGTCGACGATAATATTTTTATAAATCTATTATCAACTTTACCAATAAGCTAGTGGATAAAGGAAAATCTTAATTGCAAGCCTTTTATACAACATTTTAACAAATTAATTTATATTTGTGACGCTTCTGTTAACAGCTGGGACTTCTAAGGCAGCTGGAAGGATCTAATAATGTGCCCATCGAGAGAAACGTCAGACCCACACAGAGACATCCGCCGGGACATTCGGTTATATATGTGAAACAAATTCAAGCTAAATTGTGACAAACTCGTAATATATTAGACAGAATACTATTTTCATAGTTTGTTTTTCTTTATATAATTTTTAATGTAATTAAGAGCTTCGATGTCGCACACATCCACCTGTTTTTAGAAACTTAATTAAGCTCACCGAGTGATTTTTACCTATACTATTTATTATATTAGATGTAGGATGTAATAAATAATCAATAACACAAACAAACAAAAAAAGATACCTACTTGTGAGTAAATTGTTTATGTGTGAGTTAAAAAAAAGTACCTTCACGCCCATATCCTCGAAGGGGTAGGCAGAGGCACAAACACAAACAATGTGTTTGCCTATCGCCAACCGGCCACATATCCAATCGCGAGCAGCATTTTTATTAGAAAATTGGAAAAACCAAATTTTCTTTTTGTTGCCCAACCCGGGACCCCATGCAGTCAAGTCCAACACCTGAACCCGCTAGACCACAGAGGCGAGCTAGGGTTGACATGACGACCCCATAAATCATTAATTATATCGATAAATGAATCCACAGTTTAATGTTTATTAGAAAGAACTAGCTAGATAATATGTCCCGTCAAATATTATTGACTTTAATTATTATTACCACAGAGACTACAAGGTGATTTCTACGCCACGCCCGTGTTTTTGTATCACAATCGTAGTTTTTTTCTGAAGCTACTACAATGCTTTTTATTGTCATGCCCCGGTTAGAGCATAGGATAATTATTTGTAGAATAATGTGAAATGTCATCGAGCCATGCAGTTCAAGATCAAGTGACAATCCTACGACTCTTTATAAAATAGTTAGGGAAACCCGGAGACTATTGACGCCAAACATCTTATAGGTGCATCGCTGTCCTGTGGCCAGACTGCTAGGCATATTGTGCAAGTCTAGTTGCCCAACCCTTCGCTCCCGAACATAACGCGATCACAACAGCTGGAAGTAGTAAGGGGATGAATTTGAAGTTCCAACCCGGACAAGTGCCTGCACAACACTACCACCAGTCCCCTCGCTGATAATTACCCATGTAAACTATGCTCGCCTCATACTAGTAAAATTGCCACATTTTTAATAAAATATTCTGCAGTAAATCCTAGCTTGTAATCTAGCCGTGAATACAATTAGCGTAATGTTACATGCAATCATTTTTACTTGAAGTCTAGATGGACTTTATTTAAAATCGTCTTACTAAAGAATTCTTTGGGAATCTTTGAAAACAGAAATTTAAATTAATATTATTTAAGTTACAAGACAGAAAAATCTTACGGGCTTAGCAGTTGTATTTTAAATGGCTTAGAACTATTCAATCAAGAAAGAGTTTTTCAGCATTTTCAACGAACACATCGAAACTGTTGACATTTTGGAATAAATAAAATGTATAGATTAAATTTAATATCAAGTATTCATATGCACCGTGTTAATGACAGCGTACTGAAAAATTAAACCATGGATTCTGTACATAATAGACATGCATATGTAGGTGGAATTTCGTGACGGAAATTTCATGATTTTTTTTCAAATTTTTTTGTATTTTTTTATCCATTTCATCATTATTACGTTAATACTATGTGACGCAACTCCATTTTTATTTAAAATCGAATAAATAACACATTTTTACTAAAAACAGCAATGTATTAAAACAGGGTATTAGGTCGGCACCTACAGCTCGCAACGCGCGGCTTAATGCCTTAATTTGTTCGCTATACATTGCGGGCTGGAAATTTGCTAAATATTTAACCACTTGTTTCCGACAAAAACTGTTACCGGAATTTTGAAGTCTGATATGTATCTAAACTACCACAGAAATTTTCATTGTGTCAAATAAGGCTTAAGGCTGAGATGTACTTTATCCTGTATGAAGTACATCTCAGCCTTAAGTAGAAATGACGTCCTAAATTTCGATATTTATCGATATTTAGGACGTCACCGCTTTGTCAAGCTCTAGCGTAACCAAACAGTTTGATATCGTGCATATGTATATTTCCTTCTTTTTTAATATAAGATTATTAAATAAATTCACAAATTTCACAGCAACCCGGTATGACGTGCACACTAAGGGATCTTACTCGCATAAATATTGTCACATCGGCACCTGACTCTCTCTCTCTCTTTTCCTAAGCCAATTTCAGCCTGATAAGGACTTCTCGCTCCCACCCTTTGTTGATCTTGTACATCCTAAATCTATGACTATTATTATCTCACCAAAAATGTTAAATTATTTCGATAGTAATTATAAATAGCTCCATTGAGCAAAAATAAAGTTAAACAAACGAATCGAAGAATACTAAAACATTACATGTTAAACAATGTAGAGGTTAGCTAGGTTTTGCACGGGTGGTCAAATCAGGGATTATGACGGCTTCTAATGGTAGAAGATTCTTTCTAATTAGTTCAGTAGTTACGAAGTCGATTAAAAACAATCAACAATCAAATGTTTCTTGATTTATTTGAATAAGGATAAATATGAAGCTATGCATGATATGGTCCCGATACGGTCACTATTTTTATTAAATTTCAAGCAATATAAAAGTAGTATATTGCCCTTACTATAATAATTAAATATATGATGCGGCAAAGTTCTTCGAAAAGTACGTATTTTAATGTTGTAATTTTTTTATAAATTCCATTATGGTTTTCGCAGCAAGCGCAATAAAGGACATTTTGGAGCTAACTTTTTTACACCTCGTGTTACATTATTGATTTTATAATAGAGATATCTAATGTTTTCTAGTACTACAATATAACCTGTGTTCATCAAAAAATATGTAGGTTTCTAATGGAGAAAGACTTTTTTAAATTGGTTAATAGTTTCGAAGTCTATTTAATACAAACAATAAAATATATGTTCTCATTATTTGTATAGATAGATGTATGTGTTATACTTACTTTTGAAACACTTACAAAGCGAAATTTCAATTAGACTTCGCTACAGTTTATATTATTTTATAATACTTGACTTGAAACCTTTTTGGTTTTTTTATTGTCCTTCAACTGAAAATAAATATAACATACATAATATGTCTCCACAACCAAAAACCTTGTAAAGGTTTATGCGGGTTTAAGCTGTCACACACTTCACTCAAACAATATTCAAGTTTCCATTACATGCTAATAAATTGAAGAGGTTGCAAATTAACTGTATTTACATTTAGCTTCTTTTTGCCACAATGTTAAAATATTAAAGTCTAACGGAATAACTCTTCAATTTATTTTTTTGTGTTATACAATTAACTTACTTTTAGTGAATACTTCGTTGCAAAAAAAAGAAAACAAAATACAAATTGTGTGCTCAAGAATTAAATTATTTTTTAAATTAAATTATTTTATGCATGACATAGTTGCCTTATTTGATAAGAAATTTGATTGCCCCTAAAATTTCTACTTATTTTAAAGTTATTATACGCTTTGCATTTACGAGTGTTCTTTGTTAGTCGAATAAACGATACCGTGTTTTTTAAACTTTTGTGGCAATTTGGTTATTTTATCAAGAAATTAAAAAGTAATAAAATATTAATAAGGTTTAAAGAATTCCGTTCCAAGTAGTTTTTGTTAGCTATACCTACGTGGCACTAATACAGCTGTCGCGTAGCTGTGTAAGGCTATGGTTGCATTTTGATATTGTCTCATCTCATCTCATTCGTCTTAATACTAGGTTACTGTTGAGCCCACCGCTTCTTGGGCCAAGGATCCCTTCCAGCCATATTACCGTTAAAACGCGTGAAATTTTGCCAACACAAACACCCTAAAGATACACCACTGTCTTCAAGGATACCGGCGTCTTTTTAAGTCACTAAATACCTAAGTGCTCCCCATTATCGTACCAGAATAACAAGCTACCGGTAACATTTTAGGTGGTTGCAGGTGGCGTGTATGTCATTAATGTAGGTACCTGGTAAAGCCGGTGGACCGAAAACAGTAATCGTAAAATAGTACGCCATTTGAAAAAAAGCATCTTCACGCCCATATCCCCGAAGAGGTAGGCAGAGGCACAACCAGGGCACCCACGACTAGCCATAGATACTAAGTCCCACAATGTGATAGGTGGCAAGCCTATCGCCAACTGGGCACATTTCCAATTCCGAGCAACATTTTTTTGTTGGAAAATTGGAAAAACCCAATTTTGTTTTTGTTGCACGACCCGGGATACGAACCCGGGACCTCATGCAGTCAACTCCAACAACAACCGCTGGACCACAGAATTGAGATAATTATTATCATTTGAATTGAGATAATTATTATGAGAAAAGTTCCAGCCCGCGCTGACGATGGTCACGATTAAAGGGTTTCGGAATTTCGACCTCCACGTTTCCACTTTACTCCTTACAAACCATCCTACAGCTTAACTTCAGTTTATCACAAATAATTAAGGATGGCTAATTAATTTGTAAGAGAGGAGCTAAACTCTGTTTTCCCACTTGAAGGTTGCCATTACAAGTTTCAAGTTTGTTCTTCGTTTATTAATTTGGTTTCGTATTCAAAGTTTTAGAAAGATGTAGTTTGAAAACTTTGAACGTTTTCCGTAATTCGTTTAAATTTTGCTTTTAGGACGGATCAGCCAACCATTGGTAGATAAATAAAGAAATGTCCTTGGATAAATTACACAAATTGATCTAACCTCAAAGTAATCAAATTATATGCTGCTTGTGCTGTGGGTGTTAGATACTACACTTCATAGAAATCCTTATCCAGATACTGGAATAAATTTCACAAACACACCCGGAAATATAGACATTTAAATATTCATCTCAGAAATTTCTGCCCCCTACAGGAATCAAACCTGAGCTTCGCGAGTTGACGATGGAGTGACGCGTGTACGCTAACCTCTCGACCAATGAGGGGTCTAAAGATCAATAGATTCTTACAAATGTTTTTTTTAAAACAATTTGAAAATCGATTACATAAATAAGTTAATTTTATAAATTAATTTTTAAACAGGGCGAGAGTTAACAGATTTAGAAAGATATAGATTTAAACTAACTAGTGGTCGCCCATTGGTCGAAATTCAACCATGATAAATTTTAATATCTTGTTGATAAGAACGCCATCTTCATTTCTCAAGACCAACTACTTTGTTTCCAAACTTTTTTAGTGCGCTACCTGTGATCTTTCATTGTTATCATCAATATATTTGTTTGTGTGTCAAATACATGGTAGTATGGGTAGTGTTTTATTTATTGATTTAATGTACTGTATAAGCATTATTACTGAAAAATATTAGCGTTCTGCACTTCTCCTACACAAAAACTATAAGTGTGCCAAATTTAATGCTCCTGCGTCCGCTCAATTTTCGTAAAAGTTTTGGCATCACGTATTAATATGTAAATTTTGTGTGTAACTTTAACGGCCACCAAACTGAAACTAGTGATCACGGATAAGACGACAGGAATACGTATGTATTATTGGGTAATAACTTGCCCAATAACGAACAAACTTTTGATTACAATTTTTAAAAGGTAGGTAGGTCGAAATTCGGAAGAACACATACCTATTTCAACTTTATGAAAATCTGACTTGTAATCGAGTTAGTCATACGTAAACCAAAACAATGTTTAATTACATTTCTACGTATTTTCTGGTATTTTCCAGTTTTTATGAGCACACCGTGGAGATCGACGGGGTTGTGAAATTGAAGTTGATTTTTTTGCAGTTTCCACATATTATACCCCTAAACCACAGTTTCGCTACGCTTAATATACCTAGTTTGTCGTAAATATTAGGTTGTAATATGTTTAGCTAGCTAGCTACGTTATTGAAACTTTAGACAAAATGTTGCTTTGAATAACTTGAGAATCGTTATTTCCTCCGTTTACCAAGCACATAGAGCTAATTAATTCATTAGAGAGCTTTTGCTTTGAAAGGGTGCACTTCCGTTTCCACCGTATTGTGATTGGAATCGTGAGCTTGAAGTTGGGGCTTCGCGATTCTTCATTTGGTAAGTGAATATTATTAACTATTATTTATTTATTTTGTTATTTCATGTATTTCTATGTACCAATTAGTATCATTGACGATTACCCACTACACAAGCATCACATTCGGTTCTTTTTTTATATAGAAGAGGAGGCAAACGAGCAAGTAGGTCACCTGATGGAAAGTGATCACCTCCGCCCACGGACATCCGCAACACCAGGAGTATCACAGATGCGTTGTCGACCTTTAAGGAATGAGTACGCTCTTCTCTTGAAAGTTCCTAAGTTCCTAATTCGTAATAATTTGGGAATACCGCTCTTGGTATCTGATTCCACAAAGGTGTTATGCGGGGTAAAAAATGTCTTCGGAGTCGCACAGTTGTAGATCGCCACTGTAGTGGACCCCCGCTGGCTGCGAAGGACCACTAAAGATGTAGCGATCCTTACAAGGACCAAAGATGTAATGGACCCTCGTTGGCTGCGAAGGACCAAAGATATAGTGGATCCTTACAAGGACCACTAAAGGTGGTTTCCGATCTCCGGTTCGAGGGGCCAGCGTAGGTAGCGGACGTGAGACTTCTTCGCCGGTGATGAGCCAACGTGGCCGTGACAAACAGGCAGTTGGTCACAGCTGCGAGGGCCTGGCCGG
>NJDC01008280.1:0-17903 GCA_002245475.1 Calephelis virginiensis | reverse complement strand
ACGACGGGTTGTTTATTCTGCTATATGCTTAAAAAAATTGTTTGGATACACGAAGTTTACTTGAATAAACTGGAATTAAGAATGGAGCGCGGCAGTCGAGGCCCAAATCGCGTCGGGACCATTGAGCGGACTTTTTTTAGACACCCGATATGGGCTGCGGACCGTTGGCTGGGTATTACTTATGAATATTAGTGCGGTATTATCTGCAAAAGTAACAATTTTGCCATCAAACAATTTAAGATTGCATAAGTCATTTATGAATATTAAAAATAGTGTTAGACCAAGAACACTGCCTTGCGGTACGCCATAGGATATATATAAGTCCTCGTTAGTGTGTTGGCCGATTTTTACTCTTTGTTGTCTATTGGTTAAGTAATCTTTAAAAAGAGACAATTGTGTACCTCTAATACCCATGTTTTCTAGATTATCTAGCAGTAGTGGGACATAAACAGTATCAAACGTCTTAGCCAAGTCAAGAAATATCCGTATCATCTTCTGACTCTTATTTAAAGTATTAACAATGTAATCAGTTAATTCATGGACAGCATCATTGGTAGAACGATTTGCTCTAAAGCCAAATGTTGAGTTTGAGAGTAGTTTTTTGGATAAGCTAGCGTTTGTTTGAAAGCTTTTCTGCTATTTTTGACATAGTTGGAAGTATAGATATAGGCCTATAATTATTAATACAGCACTCATCACCGCTTTTGTATATAGGAATTACTTCAGCAAGTTTATGTTTTTCTGGAAATACACCAGTTGAAAACATTAAATTGAAAATGTAGATTAATGGAAAAGCTAGTATAAGATGGTATCTTTTGAGGCAATTCCCTGAGATGTTATCATGTTCAGTGGTATTACCTTTTTAAGGGTCATTATGGTATTAATTACTTCTGATTTATCTATGGGACTTAGGAAGAAAGAAAATGGTTGAGCTGGTGTTGCAAAAGTTTAAGTACCCAATTTCTCTACAAGGTTTTTACCAATAGAAAACAAGGTTATAAAAAAATATTTATTATTTTTTTGTATTTTGATTGGAATCAATTTCGGGACCAATTTTTTGAACCATGTAGGTTGTAAAATTAATAATAGACGCACTCTGTACATTGACTTTTTACTAAGTTATGGATTGAAATGTCACGAGCTTACCTTTAATTAATACTTAGATCAATTGAAGCGGCTACAAACTAATTAAATATGTAGTAAATAGAAAAACCAAGGAATAATGTGAAAATGAATATGATATGTTATTCTCAATTTGAAAAATTCTTCCTGTTCACTGTAAAGTAGAATCATCATCATCAGCCGGAGGACGTCCACTGCTGGACATAGGCCTCTCCCAAACAAAAAAGAAAAAAAAGAACGCCATATTATGTCATAGTCACCAGCCGCTTGTATCAAGGGACTTCCCGTGACTTTGACGAGATCAACGGTACACCGGAAAGGAGGTTCAACACTACGTCCTCCTGTTCGGGGCCGCCACTCGAGAACGTTTCTTCCCCAGCGGTTGTTAGTTCTGCGAGCAATGTAGCCTGCCCGTTGCCACTTCAGCTTACTGCCATTCTGAACTATGTCGGTTACTCTCGTTCTCTTGCAGATAACCGAATTATGTATCATATCTAGCAGAGAAACACCGAACATAGATCTCTCCATAACACGATGAGCGACTCTGAGATTATTTAAGAGGCCCACATTTAACGGCCAAGTCTCAGTTCCATATATCATCACCGGTAACACACACTGGTCGAAGACTTTGACTTTAGACTCTGCGGTTATTTGGACAAGAAGATACCTTTTAGCTTCCCGAACGCTGCCCATCAGAGTTGGATTCAATCGATGCAATCGACCACTTTCTTAAAGTTAGTTTTACCTAAGGTAAAAAAAGTAAAGGTCAAGTCGAATATTTAGACATACCTAATAGAAAACTATTACAACAAAGACCACAAGATACAAAAAACATTTAATAGTAATACTGGAATCTCTAAAAACAAAAAATTGCTTGAACACATTGCCAAAACATATTATGGACAAAGAACAACAGAGTATATAATTCCCAAATTCTCAAACAAATATCCCTTTCTCCTCGTGTACAATAAATTAAAAATAGCTTTATTAAAAGAGGAAAGAAAATATTGGTTCCTAAGAATTGAATAAAATTTGTAAGATGAACAATATAAGATGAATGAATTAGAAGGTTTAACATAACGACTGTAGCTAATATAATTTGTACTAACTGTAAACAAAGCACTAAATATTTTATTGAATCAGGCGTCACTTTGCGGAAATCCATTATAAAAGACGTAAAATAAGCCTTTATTTTGCTAATTCCGCGTAAGCAGTGTAACCGTTGTGGCAAATAATCCTCCAAACGACACAGAATGTGACAAGCCTAACTGACGTTCCCACCACCCACCTCCGCGACCAGAACACGAATATAGGAAGAGCTCAGGAAACAATATAAATTGTCACGTTCTTTACATGTGACAACCCTACCTAAAGTTCCCACCTCCCACCTCCGCGACCAGATCACAAATAGAGTCCGAACACGGGAAACAAAATCACTTGTCACGTCCTTCGCCAACTTTGTCGAAGCACTCACCACAGAGAACACCAAATCGCACTCGACGTACGTTTCGCCTCTACACCGAGGCATCCTCAGGAATTCGACCGTACCGTACAAACGACGACACACGAGACAATTTATATTGTTTCCCGAGCTCTTCCTATATTCGTGTTCTGTTCACGGAGGTGGGTGGTGGAAACTTCAGTTAGGCTTGTCACATTCTGTGTCGTTTGGAGGATTATTTGCCACAACGGTTACACTGCTTATGCGGAATTAACAAAATAAAGGCTTATTTTACGTCTTTTAAGCACTAAATAAGCAAATAATATGTAAATTATGCATTTTCCCCGTTTTGGTCCGGACTCCTTTGCAGAATAGACCATCTGCCTTCCTGCTAGGCAACTCGTAAAAGGCAAGCGTATGCTTACTGTCACTAACACCGTGACATCCTACTAGGATGGGTTACACCGCCTTACTTATTCCTGCCACCATAACGTCCAATGCTTGCCGTAGCCGGTAAACTTACTTTTGTTCGAGGCCTAACATCTCGGCCTCAGGTTGGCAGCGCACTATTACCATCTTTGGTGTCTCTAGGCGGCGTGAATTTCTTACCATCAGGAAATTCGTCTGCTTGTTTGCCTTCCGTTATCATAAAAAATAAATAATAAAATTAAAAAATGAGCGCTTAGAAAACAAACTGCTTCACAATTTGGCGAAACTTGTACTATGTTATCTATATGTAAGTTTTTCAGGAAAAAAAACTAAAAAAAAAATTGCGAGCTGCACTCGAACTCAGTTGTTTTAATTGTCATCATATTTACGAGCATAGTATATTTTTCACACATACCTTATAAATTTCGCATTCAGGGTTTGGTTTCAGGGTAGCGTGCGTATCTCACCTCTCATACCTATTTAATTTAATTAGTTGAGATTATTCCACTTGAGATTGGAAAATATAGTTTTGTAGTGTTATTTAATTTTTCATTTATTTTATATCTACAGAAAAACCATACAGCGATTTATAATTTCTGTTATTATATTTGAACAAATATGCTAAATGATTTACTTCTTACAAAAATCAAAATGAATCCATCTGTTTAAATCTAAGCTACTCAAGATCCCGGCACATAATTCTATCGAAGTTACCACATGTTCATAAACTTGGATATAGAAGGTATTACGTATCCAACCCATCGTAGTGGGGTCAAGTGATAAAGACCGTAATTTTGTTGTTTGAGATGAAAGAATATTTTTGTCAACCTCCATATTAGATACTTGGCTTTTATTACCCAATTCTTGCAAACGAGAATACTCTTCTTCAAATTTATCAGCCAACTGTTCCAAAATCAGCAATACTGATCGATATTTAAGATTTAGAAGATCTTCACCTTCGTACCAAGGTCTTAAAATATCCTTATGAGATTTTCGCAGTAGTTCATAATACTTCATCCTATCGTCAAACTCAAGTTGCATCATAACTGACCGCCAACTTATTATTGATAAATCCCAGGATTTTTTCGGAGCCATTTCTAAGTACAAATCTTTCATTCTTTCAACCTCAGTTTGATGGTAGAAGCAAACTGGATTTTTCATTTGAAATAATTCAGATTCCAAAAACAAGTGTTTATATGGATAAATTTGATGAGTTTCGCTTGTAGCGTTAGATATTATTTCTTCCAGCAAACTTCTCATAATCATGTTTAGCATCTTTTTATGAATATATGTTTCGATTCTTAAAGAATTTTGTTTTAATTCATGATCTTTTTCCGTTGAATCGCCGCATAAGATGATTACGAGTTTGTTTTCTAAAGTATCGAAAAAAACAATGTTGGAAAAACTTAATTCCCATCCTTCATTATATATGCCCGGTTTATCAGACAAGAAAGTAAAATATATCTCTTTGGTTTGACCTGGGTAAATTAAATCTTCGTTTTTATTAAAAAAGAAAACTTGATCAAATACATCATCGGGAATAAATGGAACAGAAACTTTGATTCTTTTCCAGCAATATTTTAATGTAACAGTTCCCAGATTATTTAAAAACAACTTTGCCCTTTCGGCTCTTGCTGCCGGAGCATTGAAATAATAGTACCAAGTTTTGCACGCCTCATGCCAAGGCTCATTTTGTATTTTTATAATATGCTCCAATATTTCTTTAGAAGTATTTTTGAAAAAAATTGTTTTGTTAATTTGTACAGCATAAACAGATTCAAACTCAGATTCTGATGGGATTTCAGGTGACATCAAAACTTCAGGAACTGAAATATCTAACTTCGGAATTGTGATTGGCTTCGACCCAACTACTATTAGATCATCTATTTCAGGTCTGAAAATATTGTTTGATGAGTACAAAACTGTTTTCTAGTTATTATAAAATGTTTTCAATCATTTTACAATCAAACAAAAGTTTGGTGTATCACATATTTGATATTGAGAGTAATGGTATAGACACCAAGGATGCTATAGATGCGTGACTATCCTGTAGCCGAGGCGTTCAGTCTAGTCTTGCAGCTGCCTGGACCGGAACTACCAGGGCAAGTTGCTGCTTATCATCCTAGCACCAGTGGTCTCCTTGGTAACCCATTTACCTTTGCTATCCTCTTATGAACTGCCAGGACCTACCACGACAGATGATCTATTTAAACAGACAGACCGGATCAGCAATAGAGTTTTTTTTTACAAAGTATGACACAGGCAAGTAATACTGTTTCGTTGGATGTACTAACTAGTATTCTATATTTTGATACACTTAAATATTTTTGTAGCACTTATTAACACACATATTCCACAAATAAATCATTTTGATTTTCATTTTCATACATAATAAAATATTTTTTACTACTTACTGTATTCTGAATACACTATATTTAGGTCACTTGTTAACCGATGTCGAACCGATTGGAATAGTATATTAGTTATTTTATGAAGAATTTATCAATCATATTACGTACAAATTAATTGATTAGTAAGAAAATTAAGCAACAAAAGCCACTGACACTACTGATAGTTTGTACCTCAGGTTATTTGGATCAAAGAAGTCAAAAGGTTATTGTTACTAATAAGTGCAACTTTGAAATATTAAGTGTGAACATGTTTTTTCATATTGTTTTCATGATGTGCTGTGGCTACTTACTTGTGGGGATCGATGTTTAATATATTTAATTTTAAATCTTTTTCTCGCTTTTCTCGGTATTGTATATAATCAGAATCCAAATGTGTACAAGGTTTTCTTTTAGGAGTGCCAGTGATTCCTTTTTCCTTTTCTTTAATATATCGAGGTGCACCAATATGTTCTATCGTACTTGGGCAACCTAATTCAGCCTTAGTCCGCTGTATTTCATAGACGGGTTCATAATAACATCTTTGTTTAAGCTTCTGCGGTTGTTCCCATAAAGCATTCCTTAATTTTGGTTTCTCTTCTATTTGTGCATGTTCTAGCACAGTTTTTCTTTCTTTATTTTCTCGGACTGTTTCAAGAATATTCATCGTTAAATCTATTGGAGATCTTCCAGTTTTTACACCTAAATTTTTCGTTTCCTCTTTTCGTATTTTTATCCAGCGCTCCCATGCTATTATCTCTTTATCTGGACTAATAGATTCATCACATATGTTTAAGTAATCACGTTTTTTTATATTCATTTTGTTTATTAACAAAAACGCCTCTTTTGTGAAATTTGACTTATTGTTTTATATTTTGTTTTTCTATCAACGTTAGGTTGAAGTTTTTATTTTTATTTTGTGGGTATATTATCTGTCCCTTTATGGGCAGTTCCTAAGTTACTTCGTAAAACTCAATCGATTTACAGTCAAAATTACATTACAATTGAGAACCTTAAAACAGATACCTAACTCTCCAAGCTGGGACGTTATCACAACCAAATACTTAAAATAAATCAAAAATATAGTAGTGCCAATAATTACTAAATTAGCTAATATCTGCCTCAACCAAGGTATATTTCACCTACCACTTAAAAAAGCGGTAATACCTAAGCCTAGTTTACAAGAATGGTGACAGAGACGATGTATCAAACTACAGGCCAATTTCTGTTAGAAAGTACTACGTCTAAAATAATAGAAAAACTGATAAATGAAAAACTAGTTAATTATTTACACAAATTTAAAATCCCATCTATGTCACAGTATGGGCTTTGACGTAAAATGTCGACAGAAGATGCAGTTGTTAATTTAACATTCAATATTATAAAGAAAGTTGATTCAGGTAAAAAAATGTATTACAGTCTTTCTAGACTTGAAGAAGGCCTTTGATACTGTTTCAATTGCTATAAGGGGAACGCCACTCGAGAAGCAATTGCTACTCTGTCGTCAGATTACGGAAAGTTGAATGACATCTGACTGTGACGTCTAACGGCCAATGTTAATAATGTATCTCAATCTAATGGATTTTAAGCAATCTAAATAGCTGCTTATCCGGCGGCCTATCCCATACCTAATTGCCATATTAATCCTGTCCACAGATATGTTATTGGCAAGCGATAACATAAAAATGGATCAAAATATCAATCTTTTACAGCAGGTTTTGGATTAGGGTTGATTATTAATATTGGCCGTAAGTTGATTCCGGTCAACCAAAGATTATAGATATTTTAGCAAGAGCTGTCAACTTTCGTTGGAGCTTGTCAATTAGGCGAATCCCACATTGTTTACCTACCATTAGACTGTTCCATCAATTTCTATGGGACCCGAGAGATGGAGTAAATTTCTCGAGATTGATTCTTGCTCGAGATTGAATATGTGCCCGGTTGGCGATAGGCTTACCACCTATCACATTATTTGACTTAGTGTCTTCGGCTAGTCGTGGGTGCCCTAGTTGCTTTTTTACACTGCAATACATCCAGACCCGGAAACATAGACATTGACATTCATTAGACAAATGCATGTCTTGTACAACATCAATTAATTTTCTGAAAATTAAAATATAATCTAATATTTATTATATTATATAATATAACAATAATACATCTCAATATTTACAATTTACAATATTGGTAGGTTGATAAGGACGATTTTCGTTTACATCATATACACAAAAAAAAATTATTACTTGAAAATCGAATAGGTACTTAATTAAAGCTATATTTTTTTTATCAGATTTACGCCACAGACAGTATGTTTTTATTCAGAAATTATTACAAAGAAAAAGCAGGATCCTACCATTTTAGCCTTTTTTCTTGTTTTTTAACATTGAATTTTTTATTAAGACGGTATATAAGTTTTCATTTAATTAGATTAACACAACGTATAAATCTTTAAAAAAGTAAAGAAAAACAAAAATACGATACATGGTAAATACTCTCTTGATTGGCAGTAATTTTTAAAACTATTATTACTACCCCGTACTCTGCTTAACCCGTAACGGGCTTGGCGTGAAGATATGTATGTATGTATATATGTATGTATTATTACTATTTATGTCAAAAATTAAATAAAAAAAAAAGTTACGTTACGTGTACAAATGTAATCTAAAATGAAAAGTTGCATGGAGTTTGTTTAACTTTAAAATCTAGTAGTTACATAATTGTGCAAAAACAAAATTACAAATGGAAACATTTAAGAATCTATGGACCATGATTTGAAGTTAAGAATTTGTGGATTTTTCGTAAATGGTAGATTTGGGTACCTACCTCCGCAGTATATATTGTGTGTTCCGTTTGACGTCCGAAGTCCATTTTGAGAGATCTGTTGTTATCTCCTGGTGGCTTGTTTTATGTTACGCAACAATGTGATTAGCAAGTAGGATTTTACTTTGCAGATAAGCATAGTTTTTAGCACAATACATTATGTATCAGTTACTTAATTGAACCTAAAAACATCTACATCTAAAAACAAACGATAATTATATTATACCCTAAACTAAATACAAACGCAGTCTAATTAATTGCTTGAAAAAACTGAGAAAGCAATTTCTCTGAATCAATATAATATAGGTACACAATTGCGGTCAATATATTTTTGATAATATTTCCTGAATGCTATGTCATGATGCCAATTAGCCTTGGCCAATATGTCATTTATGGGATACTTTTCTTAAAAATAATAGAGATGATACTGCTGACCTAAAGCTACCTGGCGAGGCCTCTATTCCAGCTTCAGACAGAGTTTGTTGAACCCAACCGACAATAATTACGTTTGTTGCAGGTCTGGTAGATTCCAGTGTGATAATAAATAGATTCGTCAAAGATCCCCTATCCAAAATACGGGACCAACATTTCGGCTCGGAGCAGATATAAAACTCTAACTAGATTGACGATATGATGATGAATCTGTTTAAGAGCCAAACATAGGATGTTATGTAATTTTTTCATATTGGAACATAGGTTTAAATCTTAAAAGCTCTCCAACATGTAGACAAAAGTAACTGCTCTTCTTGAGACCAACATTCAGTCAATATGTCCCACCCAAAGTCAACCAACCAAGGTCGACACCAGCTGGAGGTTGACGCGTCACCGTGTTCACCAAGTTGGTTCTGAGGTTTAGTATTTATATCGGGTGACAGAGGGGACGACGCTTCAGGTTAGGACGCCAGACGGTTTTCTTAACTTCGGTGCTATTACAATAAACCTCCACTTGCAGAAAATGAGATGGTGTAACACCCGTTGAAGTAACGTTGGTGGTGGAAAAACCCATGCCAGATCGTATGTCAAAAATCTGCTGAACGCGTCATGATAATAAGCGTTCAAGTCTAATAAGTCGAGTGTAACATAGTTTGGAACGACATGAGCTGTTTTTGACTCAAAAAGATCTATGTCGGGGATTCCGTTGGGATCTATTCTGCCTGTCGGCTCTTTTAGTAGATGCCATTTAGAGCCTCTGTGCTTTCACGACAAGTGGTCGGCTTCCGTGTTGTATACCCGGCAAGTGGTGAGGGAGAAGTACAAGATTTAAGCTGTCTGTCAGTGCCAGAAGGTCACCGAAGGTACAAACCGCCAAAGTCCTAGAGAATTTCACAAACGCTGATGCACTATATAAAGTGAATCCCAAATGAGTAATGAATATAGGATAAATTAGCCGGTAAATTTACTTTTGCTCGTCTGCTTGTTTGCCTTCCATTGTCATAAAAAGACTCAATTAGTCCAAGATAAAATTCTTATCAGAGTTATGTTATGATCACAGTCAGGCTGGCCTACCAAATGTATAGATGTGGAGATGCAACCGTATCACATGCGTCGGTGTAACGAAGTAGAATCGTTACATTACCCAAATAATTAATATCCCAATTACTAATAAATTTTCCCGTATTAATTACTGGATATAAAAGTAATTTCAAATAATTTGAAATAAATGCTAGGTGCTCGCTCAGCGACATTTGTCTTGTAACAGAGGAATTAGCTCACCAAATCGATGATTAACTAAAATCAATAGTAGCGTAAGTCGCGACATTTATGAGCGATTAGCCCAACTACCTCGTTGGCTAGTTGGTTAAAATCCCCTAGCGACAAATAGAGGAACTAGTATTTATATACCTTTAACTGTTTCCGGTTTTCCAATTGTCCTCATACGAAAGAAATACGATACGAAAGTATAAATATAACCCACAGAGCGACGCCAAGTCACTCACTAGCGGGACTCTGATACGTCGTATTCCTGCCCGAAGTTAATTAGAAAACAAAAGAAAGTGTTACAGTGTAATATACCCGACAATCCGGTGAGTTCTTATATATTCCCTATACAATAGTTTTACGATCATAAAATCACTTTATTATAGTTTAAGATAAATCAATAATCAGTGTCTGAGTCATAAGTGTTTGTATCATAGAACTTTATATTAAATAGTACCAGCAAATCGAGAAAAGTATCGTGATTTCAATCATCACTTAATCATCATAATCATTATCAAAACTCTGTAGTAAGCTTGCGAAAGCCCCTACAATAGTTAATCGAATATTTCTTTACAGCTATAAGCGAGCGATTAGTAGCCTAGCAAACAAAGATGAAGCTTGTTGCTATATTTGTATTTCAATTAATGTTTATGAGCACGCGCTAAGTTTGTTCTTTTTACCTATTGAATGATATTAAGGTTATTAGTGTACATAATATATTGATCAATGTTGCTAACCGCCTGCTCGCCGACACCAAAGGTTGCTATTAGACCAAAGATAGCTATTAGGCCAAAAATAACTAATACGAGTTGAAGGAATCAGGTAATATCAGCTACGATGGTAGCCAATTGTGGTCATCACATGGCCGCGACATGTCCAGTGGGAGGACCTGTAATTCCATGCCCTGGCATCGTCGTGGCCTGGCGCTGTCGTCCGTCTGACGACAGTGTTTTAGCGAAGTTGTCATAACTTCCAGGGTTCACAGTACCGACCGGAAGTCGATCGACCACTGCACAAGGGCCAGACGAGCATCCAGAGTTTGAGTCCCGGTCGCAGCCCAGGCAGCGCCGATAGCAGTCCAGCTCCTGCGGACCTAGGCCCAAGGAGGCTTTTCACTGAATCAGGCCAGTGTCATTCCATACAGGCCGCTTCTCTCCACATCTACGTAATATAACGCTGCACAAGCACATACCCACGCCATACCACTCAGGAGGAAAATTACCAACCCGCCCTGAGCGGACCTGAGATTAATAACGAGAATTCTTCAACGTCAGAAATTAGTAATATTATATTTATTAACGGTATATAGTAATCTTTGAGTTATATCCACTGTATTACCGAATAATATACTTTTGTCAATCCTTTGACTTTCTTTTTTTACCAAATTGTCCCCTGTCTCCCGTTCAACCTGGTCTCATGCTATACGTGCTGACGGGAGCGGATGACATCGGAATGAGCTTTTCATAGATAGGCTAGTAATACCAACTAGTTTACAGGCTAGTAATACCGACAGGAGCTGCATATAGGGCACTTACGTATAGTTAAAATGATAGTTATATGTTTCCCGGGATAGACGTGGATATTGAACGGTTGTGTAGGGAATAAGTAATGTTTGCTTTGGAGTGCTCGCCGCCGGCCATCTGTGCAGGTGCAGTAAAAAGGGCTATTAGAGAAGGATGTGATGTAGACGGATTTTTCACAAATTCAACTATTTGTTTACCAAGTGTTGAGCAGAGTACCACCGGCGTATTACCCACCATGTTGTTACAACAGAGAAATCTACGAATTATAAAAAAAATAGACGGGTTGAAGATCGAGTGCAACCTATTCAAAAACAACAGATTGATAATAAAATTGTTGTGGTGTCAGGAGAGGCTTTCAAATAGGCAACAAATTTTCGACTAGAAATTACAATGACAAGGAGAACTAGTGGGCGGCTGGACAGATACAGCAAAAATTAGCTTCTCGACATTACTTTGTCGTTGATGGAAGTGGTCCATCTATTAAAAGGCATACAGACCAATTAAAGTTAAGATGTCAACATACTGATACTCAAGTCTATAAACTGATTTGATGTGAGATTAAGCATTCGAGCGGCTGTTCATGATCAACTTAAAAGTGAGTATGGATCTTAGTTGCAGCTACGTAGTCTTTTTTTTTAAAAAAACTAAAATGTTATTATGAATAATCCTAAGGAGACACATGTTAGGTGAAGATCACTCAATATGATATTTCAATTGTCGATGTATATCAAACTTTAGTTGAAAACTGAGAAACTAAATAGCCCTGATCTATGCTTGCTAACATATGGCCTAAACAAGTTTTAATTTTTTCAAATTCAAATTCAAAATATATTTTTTCACAAAGATTCTTAAGACGCGATTATATGATTTTAAAAACTTTCACTGGATTGGAACTCGGCCACCCGCTGAGAAGATCCGGTGAAAGAATTTTAGTAGGTTTGTCTTTTTTCTTATAAATCAAATTAACAAAAGTATGTTGATTATTACATACCTTTATAATTAATTTTTAGAGATTGGTATGAGGAGCAATTTTATTCAAGCATTTCTGTCTTTTAAATAATCTGAAATCTTATAATGACCATTACTGTACTACTTAAATTGAATACATACATACATACATATCTTCACGCCAAGTCCCTTACGGGGTAGGCAGAGAGTATCGAGTGCCAGACCTCACGATCCTGACAAACCTGTCTTGCTTCCTTCACATTCATAACCCTTTTCATACAAACACGCCGGTTTCGGAGACTCTTGACACTACCCTCGGATAATATCCGATTGATCTGATCGTGAAATGTCAGCCTTGGTCTCCCCGGGTACCTACATCCATCCACATTCGCATTGTATATCTGCTTTGTCAATCTTTCATCTGTCATTCTTTCCACATGACCGAACCAGCGGAGCACGCCCTTTCGCATTTTAACACCAACACTTTCTTTCAATCCCACTCTTTCTCGGATCTCACTACGAATGCGGTCAGCGAGCGTTACACCACAGATTTTCCGTAGTGCTCTCATTTCGACCGCATTTATCCTACTTTCATGTAATTGAATACAATTTATAATTGGTAGGTATGTCTTTAATATGCTCGGGTAAGTTTGTTGTAAAAACATATACACTGGCCCATGAAATAATATGTGATTCTGTGGAAATCAAAGTTTAAAGTTACATTCATTAAAGTCGTTCAAGTTCGTTCATTAAAGTCGCCTCTGTGGTCTAGCGGTCCGGGTGTTGGACTTGACTGCATGAGGTCCCGGGTTCAAATCCCGGGTCGACCAACGAAAAGAAAATTGGATTTTTCCAATTTTCTAATTAAAAAAAAATGTTGGTCGGGATTGGAAATGTGCCCGGTTGGCGATAGGCTTGCCACCTATCACATTGTGGGACTTAGTGTCTTCGGCTAGTCGTGGGTGCCTTGGTTGTACCTCTGCCTACCCCTTCGGGGATATGGGCGTGTAGATACTTGTACTTGTACTTGTACTTTTTCAAAGTTTAAAATTTGTAACCTATACACCAAAGCTCTTACTATACTATGAATCAAAGGAAACAGGTATGATCTGTGAATGTAAAGTATGGTTTAGGCCATAGATTTAGTAAATCTATGGTTTAGGCATTGGGTGCACAGTCAAAATATAGGTAATCACAATTAAATGGAAAGCAGCAACTTTCATCAACAAGGAATACAAATACTCTTTAGCAAGAGTAAGTTTGCAGAGAGTTAAAATGACATCTGACTGTGACGTCGAAGATCAAAGACTACAGTGATGATCATAGTGTGTCTATGGTCATGATTCTTGTCAACTTTAAAATTTTTTGTCAGTTGCTACCATTGACCTCTTAGTATTATTCCTATTATTTATGGTTGCTACCCCTTTTTTAATTATTCATGTGAAATTTTTGAAAAGTTACCGATTTTAAAACTTCTATGTTATCTTTTTTTGTTATTATTTTATAGTCTTAAGTTTGTTGTGGCTATTTTCTTGTCACTTTTGTTGTTATGTTTTTAATTTTGTGCCTTCATAAAATATATTGTTGGAAAACTAAAATCAAGGTGTGTTTTCGAATGTGATGAACTTAGTAAGTTTTTATTACATAGGTACAATTATAGATGAAGAATGTACAAGATCAACAAAGCGTGGGAGAGAGAAGTCCTTATCAGGTACAAATTGCCTTAAAGGAACAGAGAGAGAGAGAGTCAGGTACCTATGTGCTAATATTTACGCGAGTTAGAGTTCATAGTATTCCTGTCATAGTGCATCGCTGTGAATTTTGTGAATTAATTTCATAATCTTACTATTTAAATAGATGAAAATATAAAGGAAATTACGACGTCGTATTTTGTAAGAGCTTGTGATGTTATAAAACGTTACAATCCTAATAAATACACATTTCATAGGTAAATACAACTTTGACATAAGAATATTTAGAACTGCGTTTTGTTAGTTTTTTGCTATTAACCTGCTCAGAAAAGGATTTTTATAATATATTCATTTGCATTGTTTTATATTTAAGAGTATTTTGTACCCTTAAACGGAATAAGCAAAGATATTATGTAAAATAATAAATTGTTCTGTTCATCGCCTCTGTGGTCTATCGCCTCTGTGGTCTAGCGGTCCGAGTGTTGGACTTGACTGCCTGAGGTCCTGGGTTCGAATCCCGGGTCGGCCAACAAAAAGAAAATTGGATTTTTCCAATTTTCTAATAAAAAAAAATGTTGGTCGGGATTGGAAATGTGCCCGGTTGGCGATAGGCTTGTCACCTATCACATTGTGGGACTTAGTGTCTTCGGCTAGTCGTGGGTGCCTTGATTGTGCCTCTGCCTCCCTCTTCGGGGATATAGGCGTGAAGATACTTTGTTTGTTTACGCTAGGGCTTGACAACGCGGTTACGTCCTAAATATCGATGAATGAATAAATCAACCAAGGAGTATAAATACTCTTTAGCTAGAGATTTCAACATTGGTTGTTTAGCCAACTTGCGTTTCGTAAAATACATTTCTACTTAAGACTGAGATGCGCTTATACATAATCTTTTTATGAATACTTGATATTATTAAGTTTAATCATTAACGGGCCATGTATGCTAAAATACGTCAGCAATATACTGTTTTTTTTATACAAAGCAATTATGGATCTTGGCGACAAAAATACACAAGATTAACATTAATATGCTTTATTAGACTGGTGTTTCCAAAACACGATTCATTTCACTTTGCTCGATAGAAAAAAATCAAAAAGTTAACCCTTTTTTGAAAAAAAAACCCTTCTATCTATTTCAATTATGAAAATATCGACACCAGATTTAACATAAACATAGATAAGTATTATATCTAAAAGAAAACTGTTTCAGTTTTTATATTCTTTTTCAAATTACTTTTATAGTGTCAAAAATAGTGATTTGGCGCTTAAGACATTTACTTTAAAGCGCAATATTTCATAGTAATCATGGAACGGGGGAGTGCGCTGATTGGCTCTTCTGGCTGACTAAGTATGGGGCCTTAACGTCTTCACTGTCACCAACGCATATACTTACGTGTTTTCGTTACTAACGTCCAGTGTTTTGGACGCGTCTGGGAGTTCATTTATTTAACGCGTATACGAGTTCTATTAATTTTGTAATATTCTATTTATGTCTAATAATAATATGCTCTGTATCACTCACATTTGGTAATTTTTAACCGAATTAAAAAGAAGAGGATTTTAATTTGAAGGTATTTTTTATGTGTGTTACCTCGTAACCTTTTACTGCGTGATCCTCATAATTTTTTTTTATTTGAAAACCATAATACTGACGAAAAGATTACCCGCATTAACTAAAACAGTTGAAATTTGATTATAAAAACATTAATTATAAAAAATTTAATAATTATCTACATGTTTAATTTAAGCAAGTTAGTCGTTTCTCTTGATAGAATCATTACTTGGATCCAATGGGAACAAATCACCGTCAAATTAGTATTAACTCATATTTGCGTTTGAGGCACTGGGTGTAGTTAGTTAAATGCACATGTGCGTTTGATGCATATAGAAAAAGAGGGGCAATGAAAGCGTCAAGTCTTTATAAAGTTTTTTTCAAAATTTCTTTACAGATTCAATGTATTTCTTAAAGAGTCTCAAGAAAGTAATTCTATTATTTGATAAGTTAATACTTCTAAGACTTTTAGAATACAACTCCTAAACCCGTCAGATTTTTTGTCATGTAACTTGAAATAACATAAGTTTAAATTTGTTTTCTCATAGATTCCCAAGGAATCCTTTTTTAAGAGAAAAATGGTTGCGAATTTCAAACAGAAATGAATGGACTCCATATAAAAACTCTACCATATGTAGTAAGCATTTTGAAACAAAATGCTGGTAATATGACCACCACTCATTTTAATGAGTTATTGCAAAATAGTGACCACTATCTACGAAGCGAAGATAAAGCAGATTTTTGCAACGAAGTGGTATTTGACTATACAGCTAGTTTCTAGAAAATATCCATTATGATCGTCACTAATGTTTTTTGCGTATGTTGTAAACAGAATTATTCGTAAAATTAAATGCGAGGAATGTTTTAATACTTTATTATCAAACCCAAGCAATCTGTGTCATAACTCCGTAATTGTTAAGAGAGATTATTCTAAAACAGAAGATGTATACTTGATATATCCAGCTAATGATGTTGTTGCATTGTGCTGTAGAGCTTAAAAACTTTTCAGAGAAAATATGAAAACAAAAAGAATGGATGACAGAATTTTTGCTAAAAATGTTTTAAAAGTACTCAAAAATTGTAGTTTTTGTGCTAGATCAAAATCCACTAAGCGATTACAGGTATTTACTATGATGGTATGAAAAGTTTAGTAGAAACTTATTTATTCTACGGTTCAAACACGAAAGCAAGTTGTTGAAGTATACTCGACTAGCTTTAAGGACTCAATTAAACAAGACCATTATATTTAGAGGACAATAAATATTAAATTTCTTAATATAACAATATAATTTCTTTATTTTTACACTAAGTCTTATTTCCTAGCCTAGTTTTTTATGTTATAAGATAGCAACTAAGCAATTAGCTTTTGATAGAAATAAACAACCATTGCCTATTAATTTGTTTTCCCCGTGTTGGTGTGGTGTCGTAAAATCATAAACCGTCGGTATCCCTATAAAGAAAATTTTAAAGGCGAGCATAGTCTACATGGGTCATTACAAGATCACTGGTGGTATTGTGATGTGTAGCCACTAGTCTGGGTAGGAATCGACCCACTTACCTTTTCAAGCCGGTGTGCCCATATAATGTTCCGGTGGGAAAGCTTGGGAAGCTAGACTTGCACATTACGCTTACATTACATTAAGCTTATTCTATAGGACAGCGATGTACCTATAGGATGTATATTGTCAATAATCTACGGTTGTCCATAACCACAACGAGAGTCGTATGTTTGATAGCTGTCTAAGTCATATAAAAAGTTGTACTTTCCTATCTCTTTGGCGGGATAATAATGCCACTTTTATCATTTTAACAGCTACCTTACGATCTAACCGGAACATGTTAATGAATAACATTGCTGTTTCGGCCGACTAAGACAAAGATGGTGACCCTAAAAGTTAGGCTTCGCGTACAAATTTACCATCTATTAGTCTCTATGGTAGTGATACATAAAGCCAATATTTCACGAATACAATGTCTTAATAGTCATACAATTATGATTAACATAAAATTTGATATTGGTGCCGATTTTGTTGTGTCACCGCTAAAGCTAAACTAACTTAAAAATTTTCTAATATAAGCTTATTTTTAGACAAATGGTATTCTGTTGTCACCGTAGTTCTAAAATTTCTTTCTAATTTGACAGTACTAAGACGGCAATAAATTGAATAGATAGTGATGTCCCTGTATTTACACACGCTTTACATACCATTATCGACAATGCGTCCGAGTGAAAAAGAAATGAAAAAGAAATTACTTGAAAATGAGTAGTATTTTAAGATACAATTATATATT
>NJDC01008279.1:34187-52182 GCA_002245475.1 Calephelis virginiensis | reverse complement strand
ACTAAAAGCACTTGTGGAACTATAAATTACTCATCGTTTTTAGTAGGCAAAAACGAATGGTCAAATTTACGGATGACGCCTAGTGGATTATAGGAACCGGGCATTAGTAACATGTTCAAATATGTAAAGAAGTTCATAGATTCTTCTGTCGTTTGCAAGTCTTCAAAGGGACCATCACGTGCCCATTAAGTACGCCTGCACCCAGTCCCCAAGATTTTACTTCCATGGCATATTGTGCACTTAAATCTTACAGGAAAACTCGGTAAGAGTAACCGTAAGGAATATTGTTCTGTTGTTATTGATGCTTTTACGAAATATGTCTTACTGAAGCACACGTCGATGTTAAATTCCACCAACGCTATCAAAGCAGTAAAAGACTCGGTACATTTATTCGGAGCACCAAAGAGAATAATAACCGACCACGGACGTTCTTACGACAATATCGATTTCAGAAACTTCTTATAGACAATAACATTGAGTTACAACTTATTACTACGTGTGCCTGCAGATCCAACGGGCAAGCGGAACGCGTTATGCGAATTCTAAAGACATTGCTTACTATAGCTGAAAGCTATTTTCATACTTAATAACACTTATTAGCACTCGACGTAGGGTTACGGGTTTCTTCCCAATCGCGTTTATATTTGGAGAACAAGGTTACTAGTAAGGTATTTCTGGAGTCGCTGCAAATGCTGATAATCCTAGCAGGTTAGATTTAGAAGCAGCGCGGTTTAGTGCGTCAAATAGTATAAAGAGACTAGCTCAGTCTGTTGTCATTCGCTTTAACCGACGTAAGGCTAAAATAAGACCATTTTCTATTGGAGATTTTGTTTACGCGAAAAGTGAAGTAAGACACCAAACAAAGTTGGACCCACAGTATAAAGGACCTCTATAAAATCACTGCCGTTCTAGAAAATGATTCTAACGAATTGAATCATATTAAGGGGACCAATGGAACGTACAAATTTGCTCATGAAAACCTACGCAAAGAACTTCATGGTCTGTTATTAGGTTTTATAGATGCAGTCAAAACTTATGATGACAACGTGACGGCGGATGCTAGTCAGAACATTGTTGTTCATGAAACTGATCGTAATAGTGTTAACATAGCTTTGGCTAATGATGCTTATGATGAATTTTCAAATAGCGACACTATATCTATTTATAGTAGTCCTGTACCGACTAGTTCACGTACCTTAAGCACTAATAGCAATATTTTAGAAAATTCAATTACTGATTTACCTGATACCATTAGCGTTGTAACTAATGCCATTTTACACCAAGATCACCATTAAAAAATGAGAGAGACATTAAAAAAATGTATTTAAAATAAACTAATAAAAAAAGAAGAAAAGAAAAAAAATCTGTACAAAAAATGTAGAAAAGAGTCATTGTAGGGAGTCCGGTCCAATGACTTAGCTAGGATTTCCAGTCTAGCACACTTCGCTAAAGGGATTTTCGGCCTACCACACTTAGCTAAAGGGAATTTCTGCCTAGCACACTTCGCTAAAGGGATTTTCGGCCTAGCGCACTTAGCTAAAGGGATTTACGGTCTAGCACACTTCGCTAAAGGGATTTTCGGCCTAGCGCACTTAGCTAACGGGATTTTCGGTCTAGCGCACTTAGCTAAAGGAATTTCCGGTCTAGCACACTTCGCTAAAGGGATTTTCGGCCTAGCGCACTTAGCTAAAGGGATTTCCGGTCTAGCACTTTCCAGTCTCCGGTTTTAGATACTGATTAGAGAGAGGTATTTGTAATATGCTAAATGGGTTGCCGGACCAGCACGTTATCGTAACCTTATGATTATTACATTAGTTACGGATTTGTCAGGATGAGCGAGCTGGTTGTTGTTATGTTACCAGGAGCTCAGAAGACGCGCGAGGACGAGCGTATGTCAGTATGGCCGTGACGGCGCGACCGTCAATGGTTTGCAAACCACGTGCCACAGGCAAGCGGTGACGAGCGATAGCAGCATTACGTCATTCCAATCCTATCGCCAGCCTATATAAATGTGGCGACAACCGATGAATTGGATTCTTTCGTCGACCGCCGGCCAGTGCGCTCATTGCGTAATCACTACGTCATTTAATTATGAAGTGGTTTTGCTGTCAGTGTCTATCAATGTTGCAATTTTGTTCAAAGTTAAAATTGAGTAAAATTATTGAAAAAAAAATATAAATTTCGAATAAATCAAGATATCAAGTGACTTTTGCGTTTTTTAAAAATAATGTCGGTGCCCGATTCTACATATATAATAGAAGAACTCTCTATTGTGCACCAAAACACTTAAAAACTACGTGATACACAGAAGCGGCTTTATCGCCAAAACAGCGATCTCTTCCAAGCAACTTCATGTTATGGAGCTAATTAAATAATTAATGTTTCAAGATGGTGCTCCTAATATATGAAAATGAAAAATAATGCAGAAAATATGAATTGGAATAGAAATATTTCAAGACAATGGAAAAAATAAACAGACTAATTTTAACTAAGTCAGATATAACAAAGAAAGTGACATTTAACTATATTTTTAAAGATATTGAAATTTGCAGCTTTCCAGGGAGCAAGTTTCAAAGATTTACTGATAGCGACGTGAGCGATTGGCTATAATAATTGGTGCTACGAGAGCGTTCTTGGAGAGAAAGATTATCATTTGATCTATGAAATATAAGCTTACTGCTGCAAAATTTCAATATCTCCTTTAAATATGCAGGGGAAAATGGGTCAAAGAGAATACAGTAAGTTCATTAATAAGAAAATATGAAAATTCCGGCGAAGATGGATAGGCCACCACTTTAGGTTAGCATGAAATTACGAAACGTATATTTATTACACAGCACAAATATGAATTTAATACTGTGATTTTGAAGACGCTCAAGTTTATTTACTTGGTCAACAGTGAGATTTGCACAGCTAGCGTCGTCATAATCTAAAATTGTTGAAGTAAGGTTTCGACAAGCATAATCCTATTCTCACCAAAATAGGAAGCAAAAACCGAAGACGCCTGAGAAAACTCCAGTCACAAAAAACATTCCTACTGACCTCCTGAACTTGTTTGGACCAAGAAAATATAAAGATACGTTTATGTGTACAATGTACATACATAAAACGAAAGAACATATTACGAAAAGATACGAGTATATTAAACTGATTTTAAATAAGGAATAATAAAATTAACAAAACAGTTAAAATTGCACCGCCTTATTGCAAAACGAGGTCTAAAAATAGTACCGAGTTTAGTACCAGGTTTAAACCATGAAATATTAAAAACGTTAATACAAAACAAGGTGTGACGTTTGTCCTTGGACTTTCTCCGCGGTCGCCAGCTGCGTTTTCATCATCGCATTCACTACTCAATACTTGAATAAACAGCCGATGGCAAATGCTGAAAATGCAAGGATGCTATCAAACATCAGCATTTAATAAAATAAATTGGATTCGATCCAATATTCGATATTATATATTCGATATATTCGATAAGTTGAGACAGTAAAGTGGTTCGGGGAACATTTTGTTTTCATAAGATCGAGTTTAAAAGTCGGTTTGTGAAGCAATCAAAGTTGTGCGCGGCCCGCCCCCTTCCGGCCCATTGAAAACTTCTACTTGTTCCTAACTACTTATCTGGCGGAGTTTTCGATTCCACCTGTACCTACTCAGTTACAGTACCGGTATGGTACTCTTCTATACGTCATATTACAATACATAAATACATATATTATATTGTACAGGAGTTGTATCTTGAGCTTAATGAAAAATTAAGGCATTCATTAACGCTGGCCTATTCCACTGTATGGTTTGGTACTGTGGTGTTGACGTTAATTACTTAGGATCTAGTGTTGGATGCCTACTTATGCCAAACTAAAATTGCGTTTTTTACAAGTGAGCGGTTGGTGTTAGGTTTGTCACTAAAGATATTATAGGAGTAAGTACCTTTTGCTAATTATACGTGCCCTGCTCGTGCCTCTACCTACCTTTTCAGGGATACCGGTGTTAAATTACTTTCTTGATAGTAAGAGAACGAGGATACCGATACCTTTCCCAACATTAATTGATATCTCAGTAAGTACTCATAACATTCTAAATATTTTAGAGAACTCCGTCTAACGGTGATGTGTTGGTGTGCACCATTCCACCAATGGTTTTCCCAAACCATTCCAAAATATCAATTTTTGATAACATAACGTTAATATTCAAGTTTTCACTTCTGCCGGCAATCCCGGAGTGTAACCTGTCGTTTTTTTATTAGTTTCAGTTCCATGTGCGGTGATCGGTCCCACCCTCTTCTTTTTTATATTTATTTATAAGTCATAAAACGGTTTACAGAAAACATTATGGAAAATTTATAATAAGAGTTGTTACATCTGTAATTTCTGAACTAAAACGCGAGACTTAAAACAAAAAAAAATACAGTCAGATTGTACAACATGTAGAACTCTTCAAACAAAAACAACTAATTAATGAAATCAGTCAGAGCTAGATTTATGTTTTGTCTTTTAACTCCTCTCCTCCGGTAACTTAATTATGAGCGAAATGTTGAACAAACATTAATTAAATTGTTTTTTGAAATGGTTTTAATTGTAAGAGGACGTAAACATGTAAACGCACACGTACTTTAACGTCGCATTTTGTTCCGGACAATAACGTAACATTATGTTCACGGCCGCTGCAAAGTGTCGGTCCTGTTTCATTAAGTACTCACTAGTTTACTGACAACGAGAAACAACTATCTTGTAAATATGTTTATGTACTAACGAGTAAAAATTCAATTTTCAGAGTTAAGACATATCTATAATAAAGTACATTTTTATACACATTCTCATTTCCCTTAAAGCATTTTAAAGGTTGATTTTAGACAAAAATTTAAGTTTTAATGTCTCTTATTTTAATTTCATTGAATTCGATCGATAAATCAATCTAGCTAGATTTCATTTTTGAAAAAATGTTATTTCATCCGTGTTTTCGACCAAAAAAAAAACGCTACAATTTCATTAGAATACGAAGTTATAGGTACGCAATCATTCGCAAGGCTTCATATCTTGAGGGAAAAATTGGAACTCAAGAACTGTTTTATCCTTTTTCCATTTTGTATAATTTACTACAAGTCATCTTATTCGTAGGTTCAAAAACACAATTTACCAAAAATACCGATAGCAGTTCGGTCATCGAAGTGCTTATGTGATATGTGTGCGTGTGTATGTACAATGTACAATACAACATATTCAAGGCAATGTAAGTATAAGTACTTGGTGAAACCGGTTCTTTTTTATTTCATTGTGCAGGTGAGACCTTAAAAGATTCGGAAGCAGCGTTTCCGTGTGAACATTAAGTAAAGCTGCTAATTATTGCGGACAATTAGTTCGTCAGTCGCGGTACAACATCGCGAGTACCAATTGTATCTTTGTTGTAAGATATTTGGGTGCTATTCTGTTATTTATAAGGTTCGTAATTTAGATTTTACTATGTTATTGTTTAAAAAGACTAACGGAAAAAAGAGGGTGTTATAAGTGATTTAGGCGTCTCTACACTCACGCACGCGCTTTTTTGCGTGTGTGTGTGCGTTCGTTTGTAGCAACATAACCTCTAATCGAATAACCAATTCTATGGGGATTTTTATTATTTGATAGCTGTCGTGATCGAGATGATTCTTAGTTATTTTACGGATAGGACGGTGGGATTATTAAAGTTTTGATTTTTTTATACATATATGCTTAGGTATCCACTCGAACTTGGCAATTACTACATTCTCTCGTTGGCTATATTTCACATTTCGGTTTTCACTGTAACGCATGACATCTCGCCAGCAAAACCGACTTTGATGAAATATGACTTACCAATGTTTCGAAATGCGTCTGATGCAATCTGATGTAGGTATACACTATATATATATATATATTACTGTTTTACTATAAAATAAGCACACGGCTTCTCTGATGGTAGGTAAGAGCTACCCTACCCTTCGGACTGCAACATGGCAAAGTCGTTATGCCGGCATGAATAAGTGAGGCGGTGGATCCGTACCCGGCCAAGTAGCTGAGTAGCACTCTAGGTACCACCAGTTGTCTTTTGTGTTTGCTTGCCTATTACGAGCTGTAAGGTGTGACGACAGATTGCCTGCTCAACTCTGCGGCCCCGGACAAAAACTACACAAGGACAAACACGGGGAAAAATACAACCTAATAATTGCATCGTACACCTACTGTATCTTCCGACTGTTATTTACATTTACATAAATTGTACATATTTTATATATAGGTACTATACATATTTAATATATAAAAGGAGGCAAACGAGCAAGAGGGTCACCTGATGGAAAGTAATCACCGCCGCCCACGGACATCCGCAACACAATTCAACAAGCCAAAACAAGCCGATCGGTGATAGCCCGATCATTGACAATTCGAGATGCTCTACGTTGAATGCGGTCAAAAGGAAAGTATGGGCTGGTACTGGGGAGCCTCTGCCCAGAGTAGAGGACAGTACTCAATGTTAGGCCGGATTTGAGCTTTGTTAAGTTATAAGCGATGGGTAGGCTTGAAGTAGTGTCTCTCTTTACTGAACATAACAATTTTTTTAGACGCCATTTTAGCCTTTTCCTCCAGATGGCCACGAAATTGAACATCACTCGAAATGTCAACGCCGAGTATACCACTGTAGGCTGTGGCAGTTAGATAAATGTTCTCAAATCTAGTAAATATGGCAAAGGGAGTCTTATAAGCGAAAATCGTGCAAACTTGTGTCTTTCTAGGGACGAAATTTCGAACAAAAGATTGTCAACTTTAGACACAAGTTGGTGCCGGCTCTTGATCATGTTCCCGAGAAATATTAGACCGTCCGAAGTATAAGGATTCTCCCGTAGTGTCGGCTGTACAGCAATGAGTGTTACTAATTTACAACATGTCTTTGATATGCAGAAGAAACAGTGTAAGAGAAATCACACAGCCTTGGGGAATTCCAGCATCGGCTTATAAAAAAATCTAGCTCAATCTTAATTTAAATGCATGAAAAAACTTATAAATAAACTGATTGTTTACTATATTATTTATTGTTTGTATTATATTTGATATACAATAGTAACGGCTGTTGCATTACAACCGACACGTCGATAGTCGAGGTATATGCTTCAATTAAAATAGTACGCGATTAAGACCCGTTTTCAGCATAAAAGTCTAAAATTCCATTTGTTCACTATTATCAGAGTTTACTGGTCGGGTACAATTTGTTCTACCCCTTTATCCCTCTTATAAAATACTCCTAGACCGGAGAATTGGTATTATCTTGATTATTAGTTTATAAACGTCTTTAGGTGTATGTATGCTAAGTAAAACTGAATAATTTATTTTTATAGTTTTTTGAGGGTTTTAGTTTTACTAAGAAAATAATAAGTTGTGAATATTTCCCCGTGATTGTCCGGGCTGATTTGCAGAATAGACCATCTGCCATTCTGCCAAGCAGCTCGTAAAAGGCGAGCATAGGCTTACCGTCTTTAACACCGTGACTAGGTGGTAGCGTTTCGCAGCGACTCACCCGGATTGGTACCACCGCCTTACCTATTCCTGCCGCCATAACGTGCTCCGGTCGGAGGGTAAGGTAGCCGGTAAACTTACTTTTGCTCGAGGTCTAACATCCCGGCCTCAGGTTGGCAACGCACCATTACCACCTTTCATGTCTGTAGGCGGCGTGAATTTCTTAGCATCAGGAAATCCGTCTGCTTGTTTGCCTTCCAAGTTCCAATATCATAAAAAAAATTGTTTGTCTTCATTTCCGGTGACATTTGTAACTGTTTCCGTACTTCCGAAAGGGGGCACCAATCCACAAATTATAAAGACTTCTTCTTTCTTTCTTTAGGTTTTGGCCTTCACGTTAGTATTTAGCCATTAGTCAAGTAGAAATTTGCATCAAATTTTATATCAATTTCAATTAATTTTCATAGTCATCAGTCATAAGTCGTCAGGAAGTCATGTCAGGCTCTTGGGTCTTTACCCAATTTTACCCGGTGGCCTGTTTACTCAAGCTCATGTAATGAGATTTGTCGGCAACGAGGAAATATACGATACGCTAATTTCTTAATGATTATTTCATTTGTGCTCTTTCACTGAACAAATTTGTACAAAATGCCACCAAAATTGACTAATTTCACTCAATATCAACACGAAATTCAATAATTATGAAAAAACTTCGACCATCTTTTCTCTCGATGGCGCCAAAACTATTATAAAGACTTATGTACAATTTGTTAAACTTCCTATTTTTTTAAGTTAATTTGCCCCTTTCTGGGGCCGGCTAAGACCTTTAGGCCATGCTGCCACGTCTTCCGTAATAATAAATTCTTTTTCATATTAAAATTTTAAATTCATTTCTTCAGTTTCTTAACATATTGTCTTCCCCTTTTTAAAAGTCATTTCCTTCACTAAGACAAAGCTTATTTGAGTCCTTCAATACGTCTTTAGTTTTAATTTCTTGAAGTTTACATATTATTATGTTTCTCCGTTAATTTGTTTTATAGTACGTCACATCCTTGAATTACGATTATTTTCACACAAATCATAAAACTAAAATTCTGAACACCAAAATCATCTTCTTTCATGTTGGCGCCAAAACTTCTACGACAGTGCAAAAAGTATTTTTAATATTCTTTTTTTTACCTTTATATTTTATACTAGTCTTATATTATGTAATAAACCCATATCTTAATATTTCATGTCTTTTTCTAGTTTCGTCTTCAAATTTCTTTCTTGTTCAGGCCTCTGCCTCTTCTGTCGTGATAAAACTCTACAATAGTCTTTCACTAGTATAGTTTATTTACTAATTCACATTTACACTCAACTAAGTAATATTTACACTTTAATTCATTTACAAATTATACATTTTTACATTATATTACACATTTTTAGCTTAAAGATTGGAGGGAACCCTCGAAAAGCGCGCCTTCCCCCTCCGACCGTTCCCGCCAACTCCTATTTTTTTTATTATTTTAACCAATCTAGGTTTTGTTAAAATATTTGACATTGCTAGATTCGTTCGAAAACTGACAAAATACTGTTCCTTTATTCGGCAGCAATAAGTATATTAGAGCGTGAAACAGTATAATACTGTTCAAAACAGCATAGTTGGCAACCCCTCTTCTCGGGAATACTGACGGGCAGATACTATAGCCTTAATTCACTTTAAATGCTTAAGGTACAATAAAGTCCCTACTCATTACTGTAATTGTAACAACAAGCTATTATTCAAATGATATCGGGTAGAGATAAGTGTAGGTATATTTTTATTTGTTACGTCATCAGTTTGAATCAGTTGTAATAACTAACATGGAGTTTTGGCGCCATCGTGAATGAAGACTGTCGTAATTTTTCCATTATTATCGAATTTCGTGTTTATATTGAGTGAAATTGGTTAATTTAGGTGGATATTACTTTTATTTTGTTCAGTGCAAGTGCACAAATGAAATAATCATGAAGAAATTAGTGTATTGCTATTAGTGTATTCCTCGCTTTCGTCAAATCTCACTAATTTAATCAAGCTTTAATCAAGACCCTGACCTGAACTAACTTGACATTGGATAAATAAGTCGTGAAAAACTATCGAAAGCAGTATTTGTAAAAGAAGAAGAAGAAGAATAACTAACATCTTTTTGGCAAACAGATTTTACAATATTCGATTGTAATTACCTACATATTATAAGGTCTTTTCAAATTAAGTAGTGCTCGAAATCATGCCCGGATATTCTCAATATTTAACCGACTCAGTAAAAAAAATCAGAAAATTAAACTTAAAATTAATAAAATACTGGCGAGCAGTATTAGGTAGAATTTTTTTTGGTTTTGTATCAAACCACGGACAAAGTTTTATTACTTTTTAAGATCCACAGTTTTCATGATTCTGAGCGATTGTGTGCTAAAGTCACATAAATCTGACCTCTGTTTTTTGAAATATTCCAAAACTGGAAAGTTACGTGCTGTTTTGAAAGCAAAATTATTTTAATTTCAGTTCAACTTATCTTATACAAATACCGTCCTTATTTTAATCATAATCATAATCATCATTTGTTGCAGGAAACAGGGTGGTTACATTGAGATGTTACAAAAACGATAGTTCAATCCTATTTCACATATAGATTTCTTTTTGGCCAAGAAAACCTAATTTATATCTATAGAATTACCCCATAGTATTATTCCATATCTTAATTTTGAAGCTACGAGACCGTGATAAGAAGTTAATGCTATAACTTCTCCAGAAATCTGTCGGAATCTGTAGAGAGCATAGACGTATGAATATATATTATTACACAGCTTTTCGATCTGCGCTTTCCAATTGCAATTCTTGTCTAGCTGGACTCCTAGAAACTTAAAAGTATTTATTTCTTTTATTGTATTATTATTATAGTCAATAGTGAAGTTAATAGGAGGGGCTCTATAATTTTGAAAATTCATATATGTAGTTTTATTAAAATTTACTTTTAAGTTATTGAAGTTCAACCAATCAACTACCAATTTCATTGTTTCATTGCAGTCAGTCTATATTTTAAAAAGATAAATTCCTTTTTCTAAGGACAAGTTCACTAAGAAAGTTAGCACGTTTAGTATATAAGGTCTTTCCAAATTAGTGCACGATATTTTGCCTGGACATTCTGCATATACATTCTGTATAACTAAATCAGTAAAAAATATTTAAACAAATCGGGCTTAAAATAAATTAATTACAGTATTTTCAATATTTCATATCATTCAAATGCGCAAGTTCAATGACCCGTCCCCCGCGCGACGAGACCTAGATACGGTAGGTATGTGTGTGTTACATTTATTGTGTGTCCTATCCCAATGATAGGCTTTGAACTGATTGATCATAAAAAGTAGTGAATGTAGGCGTGCGGTAAAGATAAAAATCAGGCTAAGGTATGTACTTAACTACAAAAATGATTTACGTACCTACCTATTCACACTATTTACTTCCATATTTAAACATATCCATAATATTCAATAGTATTCAATGCACAACTTAGCTCGGTTGTTGATGTGTCTTTAAGTATTGTTAGTAGGTTCCTATTTTCCTATAACTTTTTAAGGCAAGGTCAGTTCGATTGTAAGGTCTACTTTCATCGTCAGTCAAATCTGCTGAATTATTGGCTGATGATACTACTCTTCTCATCAAGTGCAAAAACAAAAATGATCTAGTCACAGAAACAACTAAAACTTTAAACGAAGTAGGTAGCAGTTTGGTTAAATGAGAATAATCTTAAATTAAATCTAATGAAAACAAAATTAGTCGAATTTCAAACTCATTATAGAGAAACTAAGAAAGTAGATGTTATTTTCAATAATACTATTATAGATAACGTAGATTTTACTAACTTCCTAGGTATAAAAATCGATAAATTTTGCAATTGGAAATCACATATTGATTCACTTTGTAATAAAATTGATAGGTTTGTATATGTATTAAGAAGAATAAGAGAAGTAGTAGGTCTGAATGCATCTCTCTTAGCTTATCATGGATATGTTTCTTCAATTTTGCAATATGGGATCCCCCATTTGGGGAAATTCTGTAGACTTAATTAGAATATTTAGAGTACAAAAGAAGTGTATACGGGCGATATGTGGAGTTAATCAGTTACATTCATGCAAACCACTGTTTAAGTCGCTCAAAATTTTACCTTTACCGTGTTTATATATCTTGGCTGTATGTGTATTTGTAAATAAACATCATCATTTGTTTAAAACAAATGCTGAAGTATCAAGAATTACACACTTCAGAAATAGTAAGAAACTATATGAGCCTAGTCAAAAACTTAATATTTATAAAAATAATGTATATTGCATGTCCATTCGTATATATAACCAAATTCCTGACAGTCTGAAACCACTTCCAGTAAAAAGATTTCGAAAGAAGGTATTTGATTTGCTATTAGAAAAGACATATTATAGTGTTAAAAATTTTCTTGCTGACAAGCGTAAATATATAAAATATATATTTACGCTTGTCAGCAAGATATATATCAAATATATATTTTTAATAAATTTAAGCCTAAAAGTAATAAAATAACTTAAGTATTTAGTAGTTAGTAAAATTTAAGTAATAAAATCATGGTTGCCAGGGAGTTTGTTTCGCCGTTTCTTCTCCCGACTGGCTAGGTTTGGAAACGGTGGTAGTGTACGGTAGATAGGACTAAAAATTAATCTACCTTTAAATTAATTTATAATAAATTACGAAACTTATGTTCATAAATAAATGAAATGTTTATTAAAATGTAAATAAGGGCTGTGAATTAAATGTACATTTTTATAGAAATATGTAACTTCTTAAAATTAACTAAATATTTGCACACCACAATATGGTAGAATATGTTGTAGGGTCGTTGCGCCTGATCGCGTCCACTTAGTGGAGTTTGCAGGTTTGAGGTAAAATATAAAAATATTCTGGATCTAGTTTTGAATTAACTAATATTGTAACCCATCCGTAGTATAGTCTATTTTAGGATGAAGCTAAGTTTTAGCCAAAATGTCTAGTGATTATTTTTTAATTAATAAAATAACCGAAATAAGGCGATTTACCCAGTTCGCGTCCACAATTTCCAGATCGCGTCCACCCATGGACCAGTTTGCGTCCACCAACTTATAAAGGTGTTAAGGGGAGATTTTATTAAGAAATTTAAAAGAAACATTGGGTTTTAACTATTACTGTATAAAATACATATGTTCACGCCTAGTCCCTTGCTGGGTTGGCAGAGAATATCGAGTTCCAAGTGTTACTAGCTCCCTCACAATAATTATTTTTTTCGTACAGTAAAAAGATGGTCGTGGAGATTGTGTTGACAAGAGTTGGCCGTGGGTTAAAATTGACCATGGAAAGTCAACTTAGGTCTTCCCAGGTAACTAAGTATATCTATCCACTTTCGCAATACATATATGTCTGTACTGGCAATCTTCCATCTGCCATTTTCACAACATGAACGAACCAACGTAGCATGCCCTTCTTCATTATTGTACTAACACTTTTTTAATCCCACTCTTTCCCGGATCTCACTGCTACGAAAGATGTCAATCAAACTATCTACCCCTGCTAAAAGCACTACCTGGACAAAAAGACTCATTTGTTTATTCCAGCACTACTACATCTACTAAAGCTCTTGAATACGTTCTGGCTACATCTCTTTTATGTGCTATTTTGGTTTCATTTCGTATTCAAATGTAGATACGCCTTTTTCTTTCCAATCAACATTCAGTAGTTCATTACTGTTTGCAGCTCAGATGATTTGGAGCCCAAAATTACATCATCGATTGTTTATATCAGACAGGTCACCACTAGGTCAAATAATTTTTCTGTTTTTATTCAAAATATCAGACATTTTAAAATATTGAGTAGATTTTGTTGGATCTGCTGGTGATAAGTAAATTTTCTTTTATAGATTTCACATCAAGCACGTCTATTTCACAAACATTTTTAGTTTCCTTCAATTTTTTTCCAAACTGTTATTACCTATCGTATTCACTTTTTCATTCTTGAAATGCTCTTTATCTTTATTATTTCTAATGAAAATATCGTCATCCGGGATGGAACATGTGCCCGGTTGGCAATAGGTTTGCCACCAATCGCATTGTGGAACTGAGTGTCTTAGGCTAATCGTGCGTGCCCTAGTTGCAACTTTGTCAACTTCTTTGTGGAATACGAGCCTAAATATAGACTCACATAATTGTCTTTATGAATTTAAATTTTATCATACAGCTGCTTGTGTATCAGTGGAAGACGGAAGAAAAACTTCAATGTGCTTGTTCCCTTCCGGAGCGGTGGTGGGTACTAGTCCCGATGGGATGATACAATGCACTTTACCGACTACTACCTATCTATAACTGTCTGAATAAATTTTATGAAACAGTTACGTAAGATTTAGTATTTAAATCAACAAGTGGACGCAAACTGGTATATAGTATAATCCGTCCATCCAGTTTGCGTCCAGGTGAATTTCGACATCTATATCTTTTTCTATTACCATAATTAAGTGGACCCAAATTGGCTATTTATATAAGCATAATAATAATAATGGTGAAAATAAAATAAAACCCCATCCTTATAGCATATTTATTTACATTAAAATAAAGCATCAAATTAGAAATAGAAAGATGAGTTTGGACGCAAACTGGATAATTCGTAATATTGGTAATTCAGTTCGCGCGTTTAAAAATAAAATAATCAATCAAAATCATCAATATTTTTATTCTTTTAATCATTTTCAAGGCCTAGGAACAAATAAAATCTTTAATTAAACTTAAAACATTGAAAAATTACGTATAAAAATAGTATAATAGGCAGAAACGACTTTTAATTTCCGTAATTTGTTAGTACACTTATTTTAAGGGTTTTTTAAACGGTGTCCGCGAAATGGACGCGAACTGGGGCGTGGACGCGAATAGGCTCACATACCCTATTCTTAAATATCTTTATAACAACTTTTTAACACACATTCTGCAAATAAATAATTTTCATTTCATTTCATCTTCGACCCTACCCATGTGAAAAAGTCGGGAGGCGTCAAGTCAGGTCAGGATCACACTAGACACCCCCTATTCAATTTTTACAATGGAAAGGTACTCATGAACACTTCGCGAAAAATAAAGGCAAACACAAACAAAATCCTAACGCACCCCAATCGCGATCAAACATCAACTGATTTGAAAAATGACCGTATTAGAAATAATAGCTGGGGAAGCTCGGCCGAGGTAAACACAATATTTGTCTTGCAAAAGAGGGCTACTCGTATACAGGCAATTTATAATTTAGGCCCAAGAGTTTCCCTCAGGGAAAAAATTAAAGAAATAAAAATTCTAACGGTGACTTCTCAATATATTTTTGAAAACTTGATATATGTCTATAAAAATATAAGTTTGTTTAAGAAAAATTGTGATGTACATGCTGTAAGCACAAGGAATAAAAACAATTTGGTTGTGCATAAGTCTCGTCTCCACAGAATCATGGGCCAATGTATACGTTTTTACAATAAACTTCCCGAGCATATTAAAGACTTACCATTTAATAAATTTAAAAAATGTATTAAGATAAAGTTGTATGGTAAGGGTTATTATAAGATTTCAGAATATTTAGAAGACAGAAATGCTTGGGGTTGATTGCTCCTCATGCCAATCTCTGCAAATTATTTGTGAATGTAATAAACTTTTGTAAATTAGATTTATAAGAAAAAAGACAAGCCCGCTGAGTTTCTTTCGCTGGATCTTCTCAGTGAGTGGCCGCGTTCCGATCCGGTGGTAGTTTTTAGAATTATATAGACGCGTTACAAGAATCTTCATATGGATCTACGTAATAAAAGCTATTTTGAATTTGAATTTTAACTAATTTGTAAGAAGCGGGGGACGGGGCAGAAATTCAACGAGCGAAACTCATCGATACATGACCTTGATTATGTTTAAAAAGGGAGGGCCCTTACTCGGATAATTGCAAGAACTATTTAAACATATTACAAGAAATACCCGACTACCCTCATTGTACAAATAAGAACCCTAATCGCGAATTCTAGACAAAGCAGAGTAAATCTTTGGTATTGTATTTATTGCTTGATTACAATGTGAATTGACGGTACTTCGGAATAAATTTGTAATAATTTCAATCAACATAAAATGCACTTTTTATGGGTGTAACTTTGATAGTTGAAATTTTCGTACTTTTTGAGATTATTGAATGAGAGTTCTAATGAAACGGGTGGTCCGGTTTACTTGCAGTCCAGTTTATTTAGATTACTATAATTACGTAAAAAATCAATTTAGTGGCGGTCTCGACGTACGGTAACGGATTTAACTGTTAACAGATACAAAATCATTATTCTCAACTCGAATCATTGTCATAAACATTAATTGTCATTATTCTCAACCAGCGTCATCGTGATCTTCACTAAGATTCAGCCCATTGATGTTCAGACAAATGCAGAATTTTAAAAGAACAAGTATAACTTGTTTAAAATGCGTTGCTTACTGCCGAAACAATTATTACATTAACAAATACATGTTCCCTTATTTTAAATTGTTACAAGAAAAATAGACATAGGATCAAAACAGAGAATTGAATCAAGACAGAAAAATACAACTGACAATCGAAATGAAAAATGTTGTAGAATGAACTCTCACCAAAACCAAAAACGTACGTTCTTCCTCGAGGAAGTGCATTGGTCGACTCATTTACAATAATAATTTGGATACCTATCCCCACTATTTACATATAGTGGTGATTTCCCTACATATACACAATTTTTTGGGCTCCATATCATCTGAGCTGCAAACACTTATGGTGACATCTGGAAAGAGAAATGCGTACAATTAAATGCGTATAAAACCAAAATAGTATAAGAAAGAGACGTAGCCAGAATGGTTCAAGAGTTTCAGTAGACGTAGTAGTGCTGGAACAAATAAATGAGTTTGTTTATCTTGGTAATGCTTTTGGTAGGGATAGATAGTTTTGGTAAAGTAAGATAAGTAAAGGTTGGCAGAAAAGAGAGTGTGTGCTGGAAATAACGTGAACGTAGCATTGGATAAGCTACTTTAACTCGTGCGTTGCGCTACGCTTATTATGTTATACATATATTTTACACTCTGTGCTTATCGAAACATTACAAGAAAAGAGATTTGGGTATGTAAGAAAACACGAAATTGGGAAAAAATGAGAGCGCTGCTGGAAATATCGTAATAGTGAAATCAGAGAAAAAGTGGGATTAAGAGAAAGTATTGTTACAAAACTGAGTAAGAATGGGTGAGAAAACTGAGTGAGGACACATTCTGTTGCTTCGTTCTTTTTGTAGGAATGGCAGATGAAAATTGTTAGTACAGACATACATTGAAAATGTGGATGGATTGTATTAAGTTACCCGGGGAGACCTACGTTGACATTCCATTCCCCAAATTATCCACGGGCAAACTCTAGTCACCAGAGTCTCCACAACCAGCTTCTTTATGAAAAAAGTACTTGGTACTCGATATTCTCTGCCAACCAAGCAAGGGGCTTGGCCTGAATATATGGATTTTATAAAGAAAATGTTCAAATCCAATATCACTTTGAAATTTTTTTAGAATTTTTTTTAGATTTTTTTTCACTCCTTTATAGGTTAGTGGATGTGAACTAGTCCATGGGTGGACGCGATCTACATTTTGTGGACGCGAACTGGTGAAATCGCCTAATTTTGATTATTCTAATTATTAAAAAAAACAGTTTTGTCCCAAAATAGAGAATCAGAATCAGAAAAATCTTTATTCACTTGAACCATACAAGTGGTATTTGTGCGCGTCGACATTTTTTTTAAACTACCACCGGATCGGAATCGCGGCCACACACTGAGAAGATCCGGCGAAAGAAACTCAGCGGGCTTGTCTTTTTTCAATAATAATAATTACAATATAAACTAGATTAAAAATATAAATTACAATCTTACTTTATCTTAAATAAAAGGTACAAAAAATCACATTACAAATTTTAGTGGGAGATTGAAAACTCTATCCTCAAGCATGTTCATCTTCCAAATACTCTGAGACCGTATAGTAACCTTTTTGACATAGTTTTGATTTTACACATTTTTTAAACTTATTTAAAGGTAGATCTCTAATACCAATGGGCAACTTATTGTAGAAACATACACATTGACCCAAAAAGGATTTACTAATTTTATGGAGACGAGTTTTGTATACGGCTAGATTATTTTTATTCCTCGTATTAATGTCGTGAACATCACATTTTTTTGTAAACTGAGGCGGATAGATTACCTAGGGCTTTACGAATTGCTAATACCATCTGGAGAGATTTTGTGGGAAATAAAACACACGGTTACACGTTTGCAGGGGCGAGAGCGAGGCGCAGAATGTTCACAATTCACTGGGAGTTTCTTCTAGTTCTTGAGCGTTCCCAGTGGTTTTTCTGGAGGACCGACCGCGAATGAATCCCCGATTCCCGGTCCGCGTTTTTATACAATTCGGGAACGGGATTCTGGAACATTCTATTCCTCACCCCC
>NJDC01008279.1:12453-24990 GCA_002245475.1 Calephelis virginiensis | reverse complement strand
CATCCTTTTATACTGGCTCGACCTGTTCCGAAATTTACAATTTAAAATTATGCGATCTGATTAGTGGATTTAAAATTGACGTCACCTAAACGTCCTCTTTTCTCATAAAACAGAAATATATTTGACATCTTCAAATTAGTCATTACTGTCATTAAAGATGTCAAAAATGGTAAACTTTGGTGTATTTCAGTGATTTAAAAGGTTTATTGAAGAGAAAAACTGTGAAAAACACAGTAAAAACAGAAACAATAACAATCATAAGAGACACAAGATCAGAAATAGTAAAAAACAGATATTTACAAGGATCGAAAAATGTACGCATTACAAGTAATTAGTATGAATAATAGAACAGAAGATAATAAAACAGAGATATTTACAAGGTTAGTAAGATGTGCATATGACAAGGAAATATGTTACATTATCCCCCCAACTAGTAAAAATTTTGAGGTTGAAATATTGACCTCCACCTTTCAAACATAACTCAATCAAAGCTAACTTTCATTCATCATCTCTCAAAGTTAGGGGATATAGTTTATATTTACCAACTATACTCCAAGAGGCAATATAATTACTATGTTATGTAGGCTTCTTTAGTAACATTAGGTGTCATAACCCGCACCATTGTTTTTTTTTTGAATGACTAATTTGTTGCTAATCTTACGATTTTTACAACTTCACCGAACTTTGTGGGCCGAGCAGAGTGCTCAGCCCGAGACATCATTATTTAGATGGATTGGGCTGTTACCTACAACGCCAGCACCAAGGGCTGTCTCCCGGGAGACCGTACCTCGACTTGGTGCTGCGTTCTGGTTACTGGGCACCATTGTTAAGAACCGAAGTTAATATAATAATGAAGGCTTATTTTTTTACATTTGGTGTCATAAACCGCACCATTGTTTAGAGGAAGAAGATTAAGAAAGAAGAAATAGTAAGTTCCTCTACCATAATAAGTAGTCATTAGTACAGTAGAGTCAGTCAGTCCTCCTTAAAGAGTACCCCGTAGGATGGGATAATTTAGAATATAATTACTTATATTTTTAGGAGGAGAGAAGAATATCAATAGTTAAAGAAGAAACATTAGATTACAAGATAAGTAAAGAAAAGAAAGAAAGAAAGAAAAGAAAAATAAGAAAATGGAAAAAGATAATAGCCTAAACGAGTAAAGATCTTGGGTGTAATTGGTAAATTAAGAAAGATACAAGAAATAAAAATTATAACTAACTATACATATTTACTATTTTACATGCCACTTCCCTCTCGTACCATCAGGATTCTCTTAGGCCAAGACCAAAACGTGACAGCTTTTCCACCACCTTACTTTTAATGAATTTAGGCGCCAGTTTGGAGCTGAAGTAGTTGGTGTGGCGGGTATTGTAGTGGTTATGTTTGTAAGGTGTACCTTGTATAGTACTATATAAACTTTGGAAAGGTATATGTAAAATAAACATTTCAAAAGGTTGGTCTTTCAGTGTCGTTTATTATAAGAGTTTAAAACTTTTAGAAATAGTAAAAAAATATAAGAAAGATAAGAGAAAAAATTAGGGGACATCTAAGACATGAGCAGTATTATCTTTAGAAATATACTTTAAAGACTTACGTACATTCCATGTAGTAGTAGGAGTAGTATTGTACGTAAAAGAAAAGAAAATACTTCACGCCCGAGTGACGAGTCCCCGGAGAAGTAGTCAGAGAAACATGTAGAGTGTTTCTGTAAAAAGAATAAAGTTTAGAAAGTTTAAATAAAATATAAAATCCTGATGCTAAAAAGGTAATGTTAAAAGAAGGGAATAGAATGTTAAGTCAGTAGGGTGATGATGTGAAGCCGGCAGAAATATGTAGATAGTAGCCAAATTTAGTTGCCAAAAGTTCCAAGCTAGAAGAAGCTTTATTTTAGAAATTTGAAAAAACTGAATAGTTGGGCGCCACTGAATAGTTGGGGTGGCTTAGCTACCACCCACCACTATGTTAACACAAAAATAAACAAACAAACAGTCAAACTTGCTTAAGTTTGGCTGTTGGTAGGGAATGCTGTTGATTTGAGGTTAAAATTAAAAATCTAAACAAAATTACACTGTATTTAAAATTAAAAAGTCTCGATAAAGGTCTGTGCACTGTACACTATAAAAGTTTCTGCCGGCTAAAGAAAAAGGAAAATAGATGGGCGTGGGATACGTCGGTGGCTCGAAAACGGGGCGACGGAGCACGGAGCGCAGCACGGAGGAGAGCACGGAGGACCGCTGCTATAAGCCTCAGCGGCTGGAGTAGGGGACCCCTTGGCACGGTTTATTGAAGAGAAAAACTGTGAAAACACAGTGAAAACAGAAACAATAACAATCATAAGGGACACAAGATCAGAAATAGTAAAAAACAGATATTTACAAGGATCGAAAAATGTACGCATTACAAGTAATTAGTATGAATAGTAGAACAGAAGATAATAAAACAGAGATATTTACAAGGTTAGTAAGATGTACATATTACAAGGAAATATGTTACAAGACGTAGAACAATTATTAGCAGAATCTGATATAGAAGACTTAACACCTTCTGATGAAGATGTTGGTGATCCTTTATTTGACATTCAACTAGAGAATGAACCAACCACCTCGAGTGATGACGAAGAGGCTGAAATCGAAGATGCTCCCATTATTTCAAGTATAACAAATAATCACACACGTAGTCGCCAAGTTGGTAACCGAAGAGGAAGAAGAGGATTTCGTAACAGTCGAATTTCTAGACAAGTTGACAGCGGAGAGAACCCGTCAACAGTCCCCATCTACAAGTGGAACAACGGAACTCTGGATTGATGAGAACTTCCCCCAAAAAGATTTTTTGCTGTCAGAACTTTCATACATCCCCACAGCTACAGATAGTTTTAACATAATTGACTACTTTCATCAATACATAAATGATGAAATAATACATTTAATTGTCGAGAAAAAACAACATAAGTCTTAACTTATGTTGTTTTTTCCATTGTTGATTTCAAAATAAATACGAAATAAAAAATGTTTTTGTTTGTTTATCAGCCCAATATTGCCCTCCGAGAACATAAAAATTTTACCTATTATTGGACCAGCAGCCCAATGTTCTCCTGTGAGTACAAAATAATTTACCATTTTTATTGCTTATATGTATTATTTATCATGCCATACATACCATAAAAAATATAGAGACACAAAAACTACTATTATATAGACTTGAAGACATTTTTTTGTATGGGCGGTTAGTACTTCACACATTATGTACTTGTAGAAGAACATCGGGCTATTAGTCTGACCTAAAGAAAAAAATGCTTGGGCCTTAGGAGGAAAAAGACAACGAACAATATCGGATCTGATAGTAAGAGCCAACCGCATAAACACCATAGATGTTGTAGTTGCGTTGCTGTTCTATGGCTAAGGTGTTTGTCTTATTTTGCAAGTCTATCGGCTATAGTACTCTCTTTACACATGATGTAACGTAAACATTACGATTATTTGCGGTTAGAAATGTAAAAAAAATAAAAACAACTTTAAAAACGCATATTATGCAGCACACTCAAACAGCTCGACTATATTAAACTTTACGTAGAATAGCCATAGTAACTTGAGAATTCGCGCGAATACGTGACATTATTTCTAAGCACCTATTCTCTTTAATTTTGTAATATTTAACTGTTTAGCTTGTTGTTATTTACACTTATAAGACAAAATATCGGTACATGAAGTTTCTTACTAGGGCGGCATTTTGTCATGTCGATTATTTTTTATACTACTGTAAAAACACTTTATATTAATACGTAATAACAAAGTTGGTTTCTTAATAATGTACGGAGTGCCTCAAGAATCAGTTTTAGGACCACTTATTTTTCTAATATATGTTAATGACATAAGTGATGCAGGTTTGGCAGGATATACATCACTCTATGCTGACGATACGTCTATATTTTAATTTGGACAATCCGTCCAAGATGTTATTTCAGAAGCTCAAAATGATTTAAATATAATGCAAAAATGGCTAGAACAAAATCTATTCACTATTAATACTGCAAAAACTAAGTATGTAATATTTTCCGCTAAAAATAAAAAAAAATCCTGACTTTAAACAATTAACTATAAATAATGAAACAATACACAAATCTAACCAAGAAAAGTATTTAGGTATTATATTAGACAATAGACTGACCTTCAAACCACACATAGATTATGTGCGATCTAAAATAATTCCCATAACTGGAGCTTTACGTAATGTATCAAAGTATGTACCATACCAACTACGTCACATGTAGAGGATTCGATCCCGGTCGATTTTTCTAATCCCGGGATTTCGGGATTATCTACAACTAATCCCGGGATCCCGGGAAAATCCCGGGATTGTATTGGTGAATTATACTTTCTAGAAAAAGACTGTTAAAAAATATCAAAATCAACTTTTTTTTAAATCTCAAGCTAAATCTTTAAAAAACAAAACAAAATTATACTTATTCTGATAAACTAACTGGACTGACACTGAAGAATTGCCTAGTTTCTTTATTTTTTTATAACAAAAAAATCAACTTCTTAAAACATGTTCAGAAATACTATAAAAAAGAGATATACATACTATATGCAAAAGAGATCAATATCTATAGGTACTCATATTTTAAATTAAATAGACCACACCGACGAAACATCTTAATCTTTTTTATGTTTGAAACAAAAACTTTCTTTAGATAATGACATTATTTTCTTCTTAATATTTATTTGTTAGTTGTTTGAATTTCATCGTAATGCTCGTGTACTCTTTTGTTGGGTGTGTTGTTGGTTTAAAGTAGAAGAGTTCCAGTTTAATTATTTCCGAATTGTTTTGGTACAATTGGTGGTTTTAACCTCTTTACCTACTGAATCTGTGTTTATAATATATTTCCCATAGATGAAAAGGTTGCCTGGTAAATATAGAAATATATATATTATTATATGTATTATATTAATGTATATAATATCGTAGTATAGTATAGTAATATAGTAATTTTGAAATAGTGATAAACAGTGAACCTAAAAACCGAAGTACACGTGACAAAAGTCGCAAGCAAGCTCAAATATGAACGGTTGCTCTTATAGATCTAGACGAGTTCGACTTCATCGTGGTTGGTGCTGGCTCTGCGGGCAGTGTCGTCGCAGACCGCCTTTCGGAGTCGGGCCTGTTTCAAGTTTTGGTCATTGAAGCTGGCGGCGACCCCCCCACTGAGTCCATGGTGACTGCTCTTTATTTACATGGTTATGTCGTTTCAAGTCACTTGTATAGTAGGAATATAGTTGTCTCAGTTAACGTCGACAGTTATCCATTTTTATTCTGTTCTCTATCTATCTATACATAAATAAAACAGTAGAAGAGTAAATTCATAATATTGAACATATTTAAAAAGAAATGGTGTAGGGGACTAAAAAGTGACAGTAGAACACATTTTTAGCATTTTTGAAATGTTTACCTTTTTCAGATATGCAACTGTTATACCGATCGTAACGAAACTTGGCTATTATTTGTTTCATATTCAGAGGAAGTTGGTGGAGTACTTTTTATCGCGCTCACTAAGTAAGGGGTTCTTGTGGGAGATGGAAATAAGTCATAATGTAAATTGCAGTTCTAGTGATTAATGCGTAATCTACTTTTATTTGTCCTTTTTTTGTAGTGTTTTTTTTTGGTACTTTACAGGTTGTCCCGTAATGCTCTTAAAGTCATAAGCTTTGTCGTAGAATTATAGACATATACTAACTATAAAGTGACCAAATTACTTGAAATCGGTAACTTAAAAAAATATTTGAAAGTACACGTCATCTTACAAATATTCCAATTCCATGTCAATAAGTTTATTTAAAGTCAAGTTTAATTTAGTGTCAATGTTTTTTTTTAAACAAAAATAATTTTTTTTTAGACGCCAAGCTTGTTTGCATATCTGCCCCGTACGCCTTATGACTGGAACATAACGTCGGAAAGAGATGACGTCGCAGAAGATTGCAGAAGCGAGCCCTATAATCTTACAAGTGGACGAGTGCTAGGCGGTAGCAGTAGCTTGAACTATCTCATGTATGTTCGCGGAGTTCCAGCCGATTTTGAGGCTTGGGCTAAAGCTGTTCAAGATGATAGTTGGAACTGGGAAGGCGTGTTTCCTTATTTTTTAAAAAGTGAAAAAATAAGAAGCGAAGCAATTGGAAGTAGTACTTATCACGAAAATCATGGAATATATGGATTTCTGGGAGTCACAAGGGAAAGTTCACCCAGAGTAGAGAAAATGTTGAAATCAGTAGGAGAGTTACATGATATCGTCTACGATATTAACGGCAGAAAGCATGTTGGGTACACGCGTCCTCTGTACACTGTAGCTGATGGATTGAGACAAACAACTGCTTATACTAACTTGGGAGCCCACAAGGAAAGAAACAATTTACATGTTTTAAAAAATTCTCTTGTAACAGAAATATTATTTGATGATTTTAACAACGCTATTGGTGTCAAAGTCGTGACTAAGGGTAGTGAAATAGTTATTAAAGCTCAGAAAGAAGTAATTGTATCAGCGGGGGCATTAAATACTCCTAAGTTATTAATGCTGTCTGGTATCGGCCCCAAAGACCACTTAGAGTCGTTAAACATTACTGTAAGAAGTGACTTGCCGGTTGGTTTTAATTTTCAAGATCATCCAGTTGTATTAATGGGGATCAAGTTAGATGAGTCACACGAAGCCGCAAAACCGAAAAACCCATATGAGTTTCCTGTCCCCCTTTTTGTTGGTTATGTATCTTTAAATAAATCTGACAACGCGCCAGATTACCAGACAGTTAATTTTTTGATAGATAATGACTCTCCAGTTCCCCTCAATATGTGCATTTTTAATTTGTCCATGGAAGACTACATTTGTGAAAATTTATTTAAAGCCGGTAGAGGCACCAACATTATATACAGTAACATCGCTCTCTTGCATCCTTCATCTCGAGGAAGATTAACTTTACGAAGTAAAAATCCACATGACCCTCCAAAAATCTGCACTGGAACATTTTCAGAAGAAAATGATTTAGAAACATTCTCAAAGTCCATTCAAGATTTTATCCGAATCCTCGACACGTCCTATTTGAAAAGTCTGAACGCAGAAGTAGTCGACTTAAAACTGAAGAATTGTAAAAAGTTTGATTTAAGTAGTAGGGATTATTGGAAATGTTACGTGAAAACGCTGGCAACAACGATGTATCATTATAGTGGTACTTGCGCCTTGGGACGAGTGGTAGATAGCAGCGGGAAAGTGATGAACGTGAACAGGCTGCGCGTTGCCGATGCTAGCCTGATGCCCTCACTGCCTAGCGGCAACACCAACGCACCTGTGATTATGGTAGCTGAAAAAATTGCTGACATGATTAAATATGAACAATGTTATTTGTAACTTAAGCAACTTAGGGGACCAAGGGTCAACATACACTTTTTTGTAGTAGGTAAGTAATTAGACTTCCTTAAATTCTTGAATGTAAAAACATTTGTTGGTATTTTCATTTTGTTATTTGCTTCACCGACATACTGAACTTCAAATCTGCTTGACTAAAGTCACACAGCTGTGTTTTTGACTATTTAAATTAGACTAGGAGACATCGGCGCATGAGTACCGAAAACTATTCGACCTCAATTTTTTTATGCGATCCTCTTCAAATTGCCCTGCTAATGATATAAATGCATGTTGCCATGGCGCTACCCGGTGCCATATTGTTTCAACCGAAATTGTTTAAACAATTGCAAGAAATTGTTATTTTTCAACCGGATTTTTTTATATTCTTTATTGCAATACTAATAAAAAAGGTGTTATGACTTTTCACGATAAAGTTAATATTTTTAAAGATGTGAATTTTTAAAGGTTCGAAAAATCTCAAATTTGGGTACTTTCGACCCATGAAAAATATATTAATAAAAAACCCCCATACTGTGGGGTCTAAATTTCTCAGGCCTCTTCGTAGAGATAGACCCCAAAGGCTCACCAAATACACCCTCAACCTCATGTCTAAACGACGCGCAATGACACTGCAGACTCCTGATGATGCTGAAGCATATCGGCAGCTCAATAGACGGATTTCCAAGTCCTTGCGACACGACATTCGTAAGTTTAATAGGAATCGTATTGAACAAATAATAGAGCGGAACCAAGGCTCTAAAGTGTTCGCAAGAGACATGTCTATTGGGCAAAGCCAGTTGACGAAGCTGAAGACAGAAGACGGTAGTGTCACGTCCACTAAAGTTGAGGTATTGAGGGAAATCGAGAGATTTTATGGACAATTATATACCTCGGTTGCAAAACCTGTCACTGACACGGCGAAAGACCCAAGAGCCAAGTTGACCCGACACTATACTGAAGATCTCCTTGACATCAGCCTGTACGAGATTAGAAGGGCCCTCCGTCAGCTTAAAAACAATAAGGCGCCGGGTGAAGACGGAATCACCACCGAGCTTCTGAAAGCGGGTGGAACACCAGTACTTAGAGTCCTTCAGAAGCTCTTCAATTCCGTATTGCTCGGAGGTACTACGCCAGAAGCATGGAACAGAAGTATGGTGGTACTTTTCTTTAAAAAGGGCGATAAGACCCTTCTGAAGAATTACACGCCCATCTCGCTTCTGAGCCATGTTTATAAGCTGTTTTCGAGGGTCATCACGAATCGTCTCGAGCGTAGGTTTGATGACTTCCAGCCACCCGAAAAAGCCGGATTCCGAAAAGGCTACAGTACCATAGACCACATACATACGCTGCGGCAAATTATACATAAGACACAAGAGTATAATTTGCCATTATGCTTGGCGTTTGTGGACTGTGAGAAAGCCTTTGATTCGATCGAAACCTGGGCAGTGCTACAGTCTCTCCAGCGGTGCCACATTGACTATTGCTATGTCGAAGTGTTGAAGTGTTTGTACAACAACGCCACCATGTCCGTCCGAGTACAAGATCAGAGCACAGAGGCAATTCCATTGCAGAGAGGTGTAAGACAGGTGGTGTCTCCTAAGTTCTTCACCAATGCAATGGAGGACGCTTTTAAGCTTCTGGAGTGGAAAGGAATGGGCATCAACATTAACGGCGAGTACATCACTCAGCTTCAATTTGCCGATGACATAGTCATAATGACGAAATCGCTGGAATACTTTAGTACAATGCTCGAAGACCTCAATCGTGTTTCCCGGCAGGTGGGCCTTAAGATGAACATGGACAAGACGAAAATCATGCGGAATGTCCATGTAGCGCCCACCCCAGTGTCAGTTGGGAACGCGATCCTCGAAGTTGTCGACGAATAAATATATCTAGGACAAACGGTCCAGTTAGGTAGGTCTAACTTCGAGAAAGAGGTAAATAGACGAATCCAACTCGGTTGGGCAGCGTTCGGGAAATTGCGTAGCGTCTTTTCGTCCGAAATACCTCAGTGTCTCAAGACAAAAGTCTTTAACCAGTGTGTGTTACCAGTGATGACCTACGGCACCGAGACGTGGTCTCTTACTGTGGGCCTGATAAACAAGCTCAAGGTTGCACAGCGAGCTATGGAGCGGGCTATGCTAGGACGGCCACCCATGAGATGGACAGACGACCTTATGAGGGTCGCGGGGTCTCGCTGGATGCAGGCCGCTTCCATCCGGTCGAAGTGGAAGTCAACGGGGGAGGCCTTTGTTCAGCAGTGGACGTCTTATGGCTGAAATGATGATGATGATAAAAAAACGTAATGTTTCAGTAATATTTTTTTTAATTCTCTATACAATAGGTTATAATATTGTTAATAGAGATTTAAAAAATTCATTGTTTATTTTTTTTAAACTTGTTAATTCCGTGCGCTCCCAAGTATAAAAGTAACATAAACTGATAAAAAAGTAATTTTAATGACATGTTCCGATTTATGCATAAATAACTTTTGAAAAATTAATTTTAGAAAAAGAAAATTATTGAATATAAATTGTAGACAATTTAATTATTATTAACATTGCTCTCTTTAACAATCCTGATAAAGTTGATAGTTTTTAAGATAAATAATAAATAATGATTAAAGACACGGAGAGGCCGACGCAACGTATGAGTCAGAGAGAGACAGCGATACTTAAAAGTAAGCGACGCATACTTGTGTGAGCGCGAAATTGATAATTAAAAAAAAAAACAATGATTTTTGATTTTTGAACAATGATGAAATCTCTAATAACAATATTATTAAATATTGTATAGATAATTTAAAAAACATATTACTTAAACATTATATTTTTTATAATATATTTTTCATGAGTCGAAAGTACCCAAATTTGAGATTTTTCAAACCTTTAAAAATTCATATCTTTAAAAATATTAACTTTATCGTGAAAAGTCATAGGACCTTTTTTATTGATACTGCAATAAAGAATATAAAAAAAAATCCGGTTGAAAAATAACTATTTCTTGCAATTGTTTAAACAATTTAGGTTTATTTAAACCTATGGCATATGGCATTTATATCATTAAGAGGGCAATTTGAAGAGGATCGCATAAAAAAATTGAGGTGGAATAGTTTTCGGTACTCATGCGCCGATTCCTCCTATTCTAAATTGGGTTTATTAAGCTGCAGAAGTGCGTTGCGTATATTTTGACAGGAAATTTAAACAAATGTATGATCTTAAAATCAATTGGACTGAAATCGTTGTCAAAACGGTGCCGATCTTATTTTTAAAGATCCGAAACCGAATGGTAAAAACGAAAACTTGACATGACATGGACGTCTCTAGTCGCTACTTGTCGTGTCGTCCTACTTTGTCGCTAAACTATCAGGACCATGCATTATATGTATTTATAAGACATTGGTTTTGTGGATGTACTTAGTTTGTAAGTCGATTTGAGATTGTTATAGAAAGAAGTCAGAAAGAAAATTATTTGTTTGCGGAATATGTGTGTAAATGGATGTTACAAAAATATTTAAGTATGTCAACATATTCTACCATATCTTGGTGTGCAAATATTTTAATATTAGTAAAAAATAATAATATGTATATGTCGCAAGGTTGTATGCGTGGCTTAGATACTGTGGTTATAAGTATAGTTGACGTAGCAACTAGCGCAATATAGATTAGCATTCAAAGGCTTCAAGTAAACACCACGTGCAGTAGCAGGTGCGCTTGCAGGTGTTGTCTTATCAGCTTGTTTATCGGCTGCTACGGCTATATAAGTCAAAGCGAGCATGCTTCGTGAGGCATTCTTTGTGGACGCCTTGCAGTGTTCGGACCATTAGAGGTATTGCCAACCTCCATTCTAATTATGGATAGGCACCCTCTAAGGATAATGCAGTGGAACGCCTACGGTCTTAAGGGTAAGGTCGCCCTCTTCCGCAATCTCTTCTGGGAACACAACATCGACGTGGCGCTGGTCTGCGAGACTCTCTTGGGCCCAGCTGACAAGGTAAGATTTCCTAACTATCACTCTTACCGCCAGGACGAGCGGGACCTGGCTGACCGGGCTTACCGGGGACTGCTGGTCCTGGTCAGGCGTAGGGTCGTGCACCAACCCCTGCCCCAATTACGACTGGATTCACTCCAGGCGCTGGGTGTAGAGGTTTCAGTCGCCGGTAGTCCGTTACGAATCTACAGCGTATATCGCCCGCCCCACAACCGATTCGTGGCGGAAGACATCCACACTATCCTGGATAGTCAGGTACCAACCATTGCTGCCGGCGACTGGAACTGCAAGCACGTTGCCTGGAATTCCAGTTCGACCAACGTCTTGGGCAGACGACCCTTCGCCGATGCCGAGGCCCGGGGATACTCGGTCTGTGGTCCAGAGGCGCCGACTCACTATCCACATAGTGATTCGGACCTCCCGGACGTCATAGACCTGGTTGTCCACCAGGGCCTCAATCAGCTGCCCCACCTGGAGGTTATTCCTGACGACATGGGCTCAGACCACCTGCCTGTGCTCACTGTCGTTACGGGTATCCCCACCCGACTCTTGCCGCCAGCGCCTCGTCTACTCCTGGACTGGAATAAATTCTCTCACGAGATGGAGGCTAACACCCCGTCCCGTCCCGTCTTTTCGCCCACTGACGTAAATCAGCTGACCGACGAATTGACAGACTCCTTAAAAAAGGCCATCTCAAATTCCTCCAAAATTACCCCATTTAAATCTTCCCCACCCCTACCCGATTACATAGTTAAGAAAATTAAACACAAGCGAGCCCTGAGGAAGAGGTGGCAAAACACTCGCTGCCCTACCCTCAAATTATAATTAAACAAACTGACTACCGATATTAAAAACGATTTGCTTAACCTAGCTACTGATAGCTGGGATAAGCGAATCGAGGAGGCTGACGACGACTGGTCGTCGTTAAACCGGCTATGTTGTCAGCTGACCAAAGCGCCTTAACCCGTTAGACCCCTTCGTCACTCAGACGGGACCCCTCGCTACCGCGCACAAGATCGCGCTGAGATCTTTGCCGAGCACCTAGAACGTCAATTCCAACCTAATCCGGTTGTGGATGGTGACCATGCTGCAGCAGTAGCAGCCTACGTTGCTGACCACCTAGCACAACCGCTGACGCCTGGTGAGGATCCCATAGTCTT
>NJDC01008278.1:50559-75749 GCA_002245475.1 Calephelis virginiensis | reverse complement strand
TATATAAATTGTGCCTCGGTCACAGGTCAGCGATGTACCTATAACATCGATGGTGTATATGTCACCGTTGTATTTTACCATTAGGAGAGCGATGTACATTTTCACTGTCATATCCCATAATTAAATACTAAATTTATGCTAAGCTCAAAATTGAGGATACATTATTACAAAGATATCTGCAAACGGAATAGGGACGTATGTTTGATCACTCGCCGGATAAGCCATCTGTATGTTACGCTGGATGGTCATTTCTCTATTTGCTTTTCATTTGCATACTACGTGAGTGATAAGATTTGCTTTTATATGTGCACTAGATGCTTTTTCGTTCATTCATGTAAAATATGTTGTACGTATATTGTAGGTACTAGTGTTTAAGTTTCATTTAAATACTAGCCGATCCAGCAAACTTCGTATCGATTGACATTAACATGTACTTCATAACATTTGATGCTCCGATAGTAGCGCAGTCTGCCGGATCCAATGTGAAACATTCCAAAATCAACGACTACTTACAAATAAAAAAATAATTAAACATTTTCGAGTGAACCAAATTGTGAATTTAAACCATTCTCAAATCCCCTTAGACACACACAAAAATTTCCTTAAAATTTAGGAGTTCAGTGATATACACACGCACACAAGAAATATATGTATATAAGATATATATAAATACATATAAAGATTAGTAGTGATACTGCTGTTCCCAAATCAAGCCAATTTTAAATGAATGCTGTCGTTTTCAAATATAATAAAAAGAAAAGAGATGCAACATTTTAGACATGTCGCATGTCACATGTCCGGAAATATCAAATCGTAATGTTTAAAATCAACGTTTTCCGAGTGATATATTAAACGTCTATAGAAATGTCGTGTACGGACTAATCTAACAGCACTAAAAGTGTTTTGTCTCTTTCTATTACTTTAGTGAAAGTTTCAAGTGCCGTGGGTGTGAGTGCCTTCATAACTCTTAAACGAGTAGACGGATTTTGATGCGGATGAATTTCTATGGAATCCAATCCATTGAAAATGTTTTTTGCTACATTAAGGGTACGTTTTAAAGTGATTTATTGAACATTTTTATTTTATAATTATAGTTGAATTTAAAGTTCTTTATTAGCACATATCGTAATATATTATGTAGTCTGCTTTATAGCGTGTTTGCTTGCACGCTAAAGGCAAAATAATACTTTACCACAGCCTAAAAATCTAGGCATCATCTATCATCCTGCAAAAAGTCCTTGAATACTATGGTTACATTTTCTGGAAAGGTGAAGCCGTTCCTAAAAAACTAGTTATCAAATTGGTATAATTCAACGGAAGAGGTGACGGGGTCAAAGCTCAATGCGCTCGCGCTGGTCGGGTCTACCTGTACCACTCTCGAGAGCAAAACAAATGATATACACGCTGATAAGGTCAGGCACCTCTGAAGAACCATCGTTTGAGAGAAAATAATCCATAGAGGACACAGACATTTTTGCGATATACCTACATAACAAAATTCCGAAAGTGATTTTTTTATAATAACATTTTATTATCCTAATAAAAAGCAGGTAAAAAAGGTATTAAAGTCTTGATCATAACGCGTGAACGGATAGAACAATGTCAGGAGAATTATTATGGTCAGGGTTTATGAAAGAAAATAACTAAGTTTCACGGCACAGTAGAATATTTGAGAAAACTTAACGAAAATATAAATTATACATAACTGTCAATTGTTTAACATTCGAATTCAATATAATAGTTCAATATTAGGCTGTTATCTGAGGGTAGTGTCGAGGGCCTCCGAAACCGGCGTGTTATGTAAAAAAATGCGTGTGTGCGTGTGGATATTAATACTTCAACAATTTTCTTCTGTAAAAAGACACAATTTAAACAAAACCACGTCTGTCAGATCAGCTAAAATTACAATATTATTACTTATAACCTTTTACACAAAATTGCGTTAGCTAGTTAGTTTAAAGTTGATATAGCTCTGGCTACTCGCCGTTGTATGTAAACAAAGTAAATGGATGAAGTTGGTAAGTACGTTAATGCAATCATAGCAACGAGTTGCCAGCGTACCGGGATCGGGATTAAACCGATCCGATGGGATTACTTTTAACCGACAGCTGTAAATGAGGTTCTGTTAAACTAGTGGATATTTGTTATGGTACAAAAATGCGAAGTCGGTGGTTTTTCGATGGTTAAGAGCAACTATTGTATTTAAATGAGGATAAAAAAGTAGTCTTCAATCCCATATCCCTCAAGGTGAAGGCAGAGGCACAACCAGGGCACCCACGTTTAGCCGAAGATGTTAAATCCCACAATGTGATAGGCAAGCTTATCTCCAACCGGACATATATCCAATCACTGGCAACGTTATTTTTATTAGAAAATTAAAAATTTAGATTTTTTTATATTGTCCGACCCCAGTATTGATCCCGGGATCTCAAGAAGTCAAGTCCGACACCAGACCGCGGAGGTAAGGATAAATAAATTAACATCTCTGGACAAATAACACGAATTGATTAAACCCCAAATTAAATTAAGTACTTGTGTTATGGGTGTCAGTCAACAATACTACACAAACATACAATGTTTGCTTATTTGCCAAATGTAATAATCATTAATCGAACTAGAACCTCGTGATTGGTCTATAGCACTAGGTGTGTCCATAACCACGCGGCAGTAGCTCGTGTTCAATGCTCATAATAAAATATGTTAATAAATAAAATTTAAAACTAAGCTAAATGCGACGGAAATGAGAGAATTACGAAAAATCAGTACTGAAACGCTCGTAGACCGAACTCGCAAAAGTATGATCAGAGAGAAAGTGGGATTGGAAGAAGGTTTTGGTATTGAAAATGAGAAAGGCCATGTTCCATTGCGATTGGTTCGGTCTTAAGGGAAGAATGATCGATAAAATGGTCACAAATAAAAATTTTCAATGAACCCCTACAAAGTCTAGATTTAATGTATTATGGCAATAGGATTGTCACCTTTCACTCAATGGGCCACATCACGACATGGGGACGAAGATACTTCATTACGCGAGCTTTCAAACAAGAAATCGAAATTATGAGTACACACACACATACACACACACACATACACACACACACACACACACACAAACAAACAAACACAAACAAATCAAAAAGAAAAAATATTACGTAATATATTTTCTGGTATCGGTATTATCGAACCAGTACCAGTATAAACCCTTTAACCAATAATACCGGTACTAGATTAAGTATACACAACAATACCAGAGTAGCCTTCGGTATCGGTATTGATTTAAGGAAGGTACGTACCGGATCCCAAAATACTGGTATTTCAAACCTTACCGACATCACATCAGCATTTATGGCACCTCTGCAAAACATGGACGGGTTGCTGTCTGAAACAATCTGTGTCAATACAAATTATGAAAAAAATGGCCACCGTTAAAAAAACGAAAACCGCAAATAATAAATGGCGGCGGGTAATTGAATCGGCCAATGTATTATTTAGGGTCGTCGCGTCAATGCATTCGATTTGTATATCCAATATGAATGTAAATTGAAATTTAATTTCACGAAAATAACTATTAAAATTTTAAAAGCGTCGCATTTGCAAAACCAATTTTGGAATTTTCCGTCTGAGTAATGGTTTTCCGGCCATTGGATGGTTTGTGCGGAATTGTTTTTGTTTGATGCGGCCATAAAGTCGGTATTAACATGGTAAAGGTAATACATACTTTGAGCGACTTGAAAAAAGGTTTGCATAAATGTAACTGATTAACATTACATATCGCTATTATACACTTTCTTCTCGATTCTACTGAACGTTTTGTTTGTATGTTTGTTACGCGATCACATCATATCAATTATGAAAAAAATGGCCACCGTTAAAAATATAAAAACCCCAAACAATAAATGGCGTAGGGTAATTGAATCGGCCAATGTATTATTTAGGGTCGCCGCGTCAATGTATTTTATATATGTATTTTGTTATGTTATATGTATGTATGTATGTTTATATGTTATTTCGCCGCGATTTGTATATCCAATATGAATGTAAATAGGAATTTAAATTCACGAAAATAACTATTAAAATTTTAAAAGCGTCGCATTTGCAATACCAATTTTGGAATTTTACGTCTGAGTAATGGTTTTCCGGCCATTGGATGGTTTGTGCGGAATTGTTTTTGTTTAATGCGGCCAAAAAGTAGTCAGTGTTCGTTTTAGTGTTCCTACGGGCGGTGGCCTATAATCCTGTTGACAAGTTTTAAAACCGCTTTTTTAAGGTTCTTTGATGGTTTTTTCAATACCATGACGTTTTTGTTACCTCCAGGGAAACTTTTTTATACATTTTTTTACATGGAACAGCTGCAATGAGTTGTCTGCTTACTAATGCTAAAAGGTAACTGCTATGCCTTGTCATATCATAGTAATCGCGATTCTTTCGTCTTCCTTTTTAACCCCCGACCAGTAAAGAGGGATGTAAAAGATTTAATGTGTCTTTCAGTGTATGTTTGTGTGACATCATAACATTTGAACGAATAAACCAACTTCAATGCTGATTTATCTTTTGAGATCTGACTCTAAATGGTTCTTATCTACGTTTAAAAAGGGGTTTATGGATGTTATGGAAAATATTTAATGCTTATTATTTGTAAAGACGGGGCAGGCATTTGTGCGATGAACATTTAGATGTCTGCATTTCCGGGTCTGGGTGACTTATTCTAGTATCTTTTTAATTATTTCTTGGTATTAGAATCGTTGACTAACACTCATAACACAAGTATATAATTTACATACTTTGGAGTTAGATTCAATTCAATTCATTCTTAAGTAGAACTTACATTTCCAATATTATCATGAATACTTACGGACTCAGTTTCTAACCGGACCCTGATAATTCAATTTCTTTTACAATTCGAATTCAAATTCAAATTTGATTTTCAAATTCAATTGTTGAACTAAAAAAATAACGGAATCTCGAAAAAGACTTAAAAATTTCAACCTTTTAAATTGAAATATTCTGGAAATAGTTGGCCGAATGGATATTTAATCCACGTATCAAACTGGCCAGAAGTAATTTAGGATTGACAATTAAAAATGCTCGGTTGGTCTGGAAGCCGCAAATAGCTGGACATATCGGTGGTGCTTAGCTTGACCTCGTTCCGTTTTTAAGCTGCTTTAAAGCCAGCAAATGTTCCTTACGTAATTGCTGTGTGATTTTATTTCCTCATTTGCGCAATAATTAGTACCTGCCATATACGTGGCAATATGTTTTTATAGAAGATTTTTTTATAGAATAGAAAGGGGTAGTGTAACAAAGAGAAAGTCAGTAGACATCTCACGATCGAAGGGGTGATAATCGAAGTAATGAATACAGTAATTGAGTTTGAACCAACCTAGGCAGGTTTGTAAAGATCACGACACTTGGCATTCGATACTTTCTACTTACCATGCAACGGACTTGGCGTGAAGATATGTGTGTGGAATGAACAAACGGATATTACTAGTGCGTACCAGTATGAGACTAAGATCTTAATCATTTAACACACTCACTCAGACTAGTCTAGGTTAACCGAAAGCATTAAGGAAATAATCAGGTAAAATATATTTATTTATGATTTCATAAGGCAAACAAGCAGATGGATTTCCTGACGGTAAGAAATTCAATTCTTATCAGTAGTACCGTGCCTGTTCTCTATCGTATTCCATAATAAAGAAGTAGAGCAAACCATGTTGGTTCCGGCTCCTTTCAGAATAGACAAACCGCCTGCTTGTGCCAGGGAGCTCGTTACAGACGAGCATATGACATCTGACTTGGTGGTAGAGTTTCACACCAACTCACCCGGGTTGGTGATTTGGAGGATTAGTACCACAACCTTACCTATTCCTGCTGTCATAAAGTCAGCGGCTGTTGTTGACGTGTTCCGGCTCGGAGGATAAGGTAGCTGGTAAAGTTACTTTCGGTTCGGGGCCTAACATCTGATTTGACATCTGTCTATTTCTAGAATTGGTAAGCCCCTTTTACTTGAATAGCTTAATTATAATTGGCTGTTTTCCGTATGTAAGACCACATCATTTAAAGTTGTGGTAGTTATATGTCTAAGCAAGAGGTAAAATGTAAACGACTTCAAATATCTCTTACGAATGTGCAAGTTGGAATTGGATGTCAAATGAGACAGACTTTCTCAGTCAGTAGACGATGTGGAAAAGCTCACAAGCGCTACAAATTCTCTGTCATATTAATAAAATTGTTGAACTATAATGGCGCATTGACAACGCCATGCTGTCGGTAAAGTTAGAAGCTAAATAAGACCAGACTTAAAACCCATCAGTAGACTAAATTGTGCACACATGTGGGAAAGCTCATAAGCGCAACAATCTCTGGACGATGACATTGATAAAGTCGCTGGACTAAAGTCTTCTTCCCCTAAAACAAACTTAGCGCTTGTAATAAAATATATTCACTGCTTCAAAATTTAACAACGACCGTGGTCTATCGCATTTCTTAAGATATTGATATACATTTATGGTCGACTTCAATACTTCTTTTAGTGGTCAACACAACATTGAAGCCAGGTAATCAGATAATTTATTTAACAATAACAGTATCAGTAATTACTTAATACAAAAAACAAATAGATTAATTAAACGCTTGATTAATAATTACAAACCGAACAAATAGGACAACGTGATATAATTTGCTACTAATATAATGGGCAATACACTCATTATATTTATGATTGCCAATAAATGGATATAGTGAAAACGAATGTATTAAATTGGTGTTTCTTAAAATTAGCGGTTATACGAAATGAAACTAAGAATTACAGTGCTAAAAATTAATAATGGAACACAGTAAAACTACAAAACCCGACTCCAACCGCAGTACAAAAAACCATTTATAATTTCTTTACTGCATCATTTGAGCAAACAAAAAAAAAACAAATTATTGAATATAACTCTAAAACTATTTGTTGGATGCTCAATTTTTATGGGACCTTTGAGTAATGATCTATTCTTCGAAAAAAATCCTATCGAATATCGAAATTCACTTGGTATTTGCCTAGTAATTACGTAATAAACATACAGACTAATTGATTACGTTTTTCTTTTGATATCGGTTAAGATTTTAACATTTCAGATACTACGCATTGTAGAAATGTAGGTACAAATAGTGGAATAACAATCTACGTAACGACCCACAAGGCACAAACATTCAGAATATCGTATTCGTAGCTCGACGTAGCAGTGATGTAGCGCTGTGCTACAAAGTTTGTTTGAATTTTTATGTTTATAATAGATCCTGTCCTTATGTATAGCTAAAAATATGTTTTCATAGAAAATGAATTGAAACATATTTCCTTCTTTTAAAACTTGGGCAAGTTTTTCCCAGTTATTTGTGGGGCTAAAGCTAAAGCTTTGCTAAAGGAAAATAGGATTGTTTTAAAATTGACATGGATGAGTGTAAGAGTGTTTGTATCTATAGCATTATAACTTTTGAACGAATAGACCGATCTAGAAAGTGATTATTTGTTGACAGCTAAAGTGATCCAAATTATTTTTAACTAAATTATATAAATGTATATAATATAACATTTTTTTATGTTATAGGAAGGCAAACAAGCAGACGGATTTCCTGATGGTAAGAAATTAACGCCACCTAGAGTCACCAAAGATGGTAATGGTGCGTTGCCAACCTGAGGTCAGTATGTTAGGCCTCGAGCAAAAGTAAGTTTACCGGCTACCTTACCCTCCGAATCGGAACACGTCATGACGTTATGGCGGCAGGAATAGGTAAGGCGGTGCTACCAATCCGGGCGATATTTATTTATGAATGGCTTATAATTTTATCTTGTTTAATGTTTATTCTATTTATTATAATATGCAATGTACCTATAATTATCTATATTCATAATTTATGTATTATATTATAAGTTATATTTTACAGAATCATCTTATTTATACGTATAGCGTTGTGTAAGTATCTCAGTATGAAGTAATATCAATCAAGTTTAAATTTATGTGTTTTATTCTCGGTTTTTGAATATTTCTTATCTACTCGTACATATTTGATTTTTGTTAGCCTAAAGGTAGACTGGGAGAGAATGCATTTAGCATTAAGTTCGCCTTTTGTATGTACTCATAATTTTAATTTGTATACAATAAAGTTTAAATAAGTAAATGTTTTGTAGGGGGTTATTGATTTTTATTTACGATTAACTAATATCAGGTAACACCTTTTTGTTTTTATTCGATAAAACAGTAAACAAGCAAACGACTCCCCTGTCGGTAAAAGAAAATTATGGCACAGAGTTAACGTAGTCGTTATAGGTGTGTCTTCGTTTTAGGTCAGGGATTTTAGCCTCTTGTGTGAGGCAGAAATATAAAAAGCACTGGATGCAAGTTGTTGAACTGCATTTTTGCACCATTGTCCTTAGGGTTTCGTAACTAAATGGCTAAAAACGGCACCTTGTCTGTCTATCTGTCCGTCCATCTGTATGTCCCAACCACTTTTTATATATACTGTTGAAACTTGGTAATTAGATGTATTCTGTGAACCCCATTAAGATGTTCACATAAAAATAAAATTTTTTGGGCCCCATACGTGCACAACTGAAACTCAAACATTTTGTTTTCCTCAAACCCATACGTGAGGGCTGTATATGTAAATATATACATAAAGTATCTTCACGCCCATATCCCCGAAGAGGTAGGCAGAGGCACAACAATACAACAAACAATACAACCAAGGCACCCACGACTAGCCGAAGACACTAAGTCCCACAATGTGATAGGTGGAAAATTCAATTTTTTTTTGTTGGCCGACCCGGGATTCGAACCCGGGACCTCATGCAGTCAAGTCCAACAGCCGGACCGCTAGACCACAGAGGCGATAAAATAATAATAAATATACATAGGTCTACAAAAATGTTGTTGAAGTATCTAATGTTTTTTTTTCTAAACTGAATAGTTTGCATGAAAGACACAAAAAAGTAAAGTGTTCACCCCGCATGTAACTTCTAAAATAAAAAAAATATGATATACATTACCATGTAAACTTCCACCGAAAATTTGATACGTCATAAATCGTAAACCGCAACCGCTGTATGTGAACCACAAGAACTTTTATATTATGTTACTTCCTGCTGCGGAACCCTTTACATGCAAAGCCCACTTCAGAATCCATTTATACTATTTTCGTCTTAACTGTCAGATGGTTACAAAGGTAACGGGATCAATACGATATCTGTTTTCCCACTCACCTTCAACTAAATAACTTTCTATTAACATGAATGCCTACGCCTCAGTTCGGGTAAACGTATTGGCTGTTTGCTAAGTCGATTAATTTCTTGTGTTTATGTTATGAAAGCCATTAGCATATTGACTGAACCAACAGAGCCATAAGTTATGATGTTGATACATTGTTACTTCTTGCATACATATTTGATGTCCTAATTAGTTCCCAGATGTTATTCTCAAAATAGTTACAGGTTAAAATCACAATACTTATTTTTGGATATAACAAGCTATTTGAATATTGATTTGCAGACACATAAAACTTATCTTTACTGGTACTATAATAGGCATTTGAGACGGTTGTAAACACTGTTAAACATTAGTTTGCATCCGTCCGGACTGTCAATTTATGCCTTCACGTTACCTTTGTTAATGTCTTTGTAATAGTCTAGAATTTCTTTAAATATAAATATCCCTCGACAAGTTACACAAATTGAATCTAACCCCAAAATAAAATAAATTACATGCTTGTGTTATGGGTGTCAGTAAACGATTCTAATACATATAAATACTTATTATAGTTACCAGAATATATTTATTAAACACCCAGACCCGGAATGCGGATACCTGAGTGCTCTTACACACGAGCGGCACGTCACCAACGACATAGGTAACTGCAGTCGTCGACACACGTCGGCGACAGTCGTCGAAGTGTTGACTGCTGCCGCAGACGCGTCGACGGCTGCTGCCGATGTGCGTCGACGACTGCAGTTACCTAGATGCTGTTGGTGTCATGCCGTTCGTGTGTAAGGGCTCTAAATATTCATCACATAAATGCCTGCCCCCCATCGCAAATCAAACTCGAGTCTCGCGGTTGGTCAGTGTAGTTAGGCGAGTACACACGTTACTCGACTAACGAGGCAGTTTAAATGTCAACGCATATGCTTATTTATTAGTTTTTTTTTAATGCCGTGTACTAGCGATTTTATGTGGCAAAAGTAACGAGGTTGGGGAGTGACATAGACTTCTTTTTATCCCGATATTTAAACAGGTTCCCGCAGGAGAGCTAAACATTTTAATACGCAAGCGGAACAGCGGTCAATGGTAGTAATTCTGCTGAGTCCCAATCAAACTTAATTTTGGTGTTTGCTATCTTTGAGGCAAAAACAAAAAAGATGGAATGTTTTAGATATGTGGGATTAGTCTGAACATAATTGACATGTCCAGACTTATCTCACATGTGTTGTGACGAATTTAGTCAACGTTTTCGAAGGCGTGGATTTCTGTAGAACTGTCATGTACAAACTAATCTGACAGCACCACACATGTTTTGCTTATTTCTATTACGCTCGTTGAAAGAATATAGCGATAACAAAAAACTATTTTAATAAAACTGGAAACAATAGCAGATATAATAAATAATAAATAAATATTTCAGAACATGGTATACAAATTGAATCTAACACAAATTAACCAAATTGTATGCTTGTGTAATGGGTGATAGTCAACGATTCTAATACATGTAAATACTTAAATTTATGCCAGAATAAATTCAATAAACACCCAAACTATGCCTTTTCCCGTCGGGAGTTGAGCTCGTACCTCGCGGTTGGTCGGTGGATTTAGGCGTGTACGTTAACCACCAGACCTACGAGGCGGTCAATTACCACCTATAAAAAATATCTGTTATGGCAAAAGAATTACCACCAGTATCTGGTTATTTAATCAAATTTCATTTATTAAATAACAAAGTATTTTCATAGAAAAGGTTCGAACAGTGAACATGAATAATATAATTTTAGCATACCAGTTTCGTAAATAGACCCAGTAAAAAAAGATCGAGTAATTAACATCAAGTAACTAGATACCTTAGGTTAAAAACTCGATCTTTTTTTTACTATACGCTTACTTTTTGTAGTTAAAGCACTGATGATGCAAAAATAACTTATAACTAAACGAAACTAGTAAGCTGGAATCTATTGTATTTTAATAGAATAGTATAATCGTATTATTAATAAACATAGACTAAAGTACTCCAGAGTTCAACCTGTTGTTATAGTTTTTATTGCACTGTGAGACAGAGTATAACATCAACTTTACTCTTACTTTAGTTTATGTTTGTTAAAAAGTTGTAACGGGAGCACCCAAATGTATCAATTGAAATTTGATATTTATTTATTTTATTTTATTTTACTATTAAAAGAAAACTTACAGCTAGCAAAATTAATAATACAAAAAGTATTTTATATAGGGCCAATTACAAGTTTTCACTTACAAATATGTTAAATATTTATGGTTACGCATTTACAGGTAAATTAGAAAAATAACAGTCTATAAACATAACAGAGTAGGCACATGTTGCACACCAAGTATCAATGACTACTTATCGTACAACTAAAGAAGAAGACAATATTTTATTTCTATTTTAGCACTTGCCCTGTGCTTGGGTTAAATTTCTATAAATTTTAAAGAAAGAAAAAATTTCGCCCCAGACAGGATTTGAACCTATAACCTTTCGTCTCAAGCCGACGAATGCTCTAACCAATTGAGCTACTGAGAATTCAAGTCCCGTGGCGAAATTTTTAATTCCTTTTGTACCCGTTAGCGCGGGTAGTTAAAAAAATAAAATAAAGAAAATAATTATTAAAAAAAACTATATTTAAGCTTTGTTATGGAGTCACTAAACAAGTTAAGGTCAACATCTTGACACACTGAATTAAAAGTGCGACATGTTCTAATTAAGTAGGAGATTTGCCTGTAAACAGTGCTCGTCTCAGAGAACTCAAGCAAATTAAATCTTCTCAAAAACGCAGCTGGTGCTGGTAGGTCTATCTGGTGAAGCAATTATTTTATCACTAGCTGTTTACTCCTTCTCCTTCCATCCTTTGCATAGAATAGATTTTCGTACAATTTTCATCTTCCACTACACAAGACAACATTCTAGAGGGTTGGTATTTGAAACAAATCCTATGTTTCCACTGTAGTATTTACTTAAGTGCACAGGAAAATTTCATTATAATCAATTCAGCGGTTAAGCTGTGAAAGAACAAGAGACAGACAGACAGGCTTTCGCATTACATGACATATCAGTGATGTATTTCATACAGAAAATATCAATCTAATGACTGATTAAAAGACAATTAACATTTCTGAGTGCGGTTGTGTTTTATAAAAATACTAGTTGTTACAGCGTACTTTGTTCCACCCATTCAGTTTGTATGGCAAAAGTCAAAATGTTGCCTTTCCTAGTTTTCTCGCAGAACAGGATAAATGTTACTCTAAGTCCATCTCCTGATTCTAAGCTACCTCCTCATCAATTTTCATACAAATCGGTTTAGCCGTTCTTGAGATGAAAATGGTGTGACTAACACGACTTGCTCTTATATCTTATACTAATGTTATAAAGATGAAATGTTTAATTTTTTGTTTGTTTAAGATGAATAGGCTCCGAAACCACTAAACCGGTTTCAAAAATTCTTTCACCTTTAGAATGCTACATTATCCCTGAGTGAAATAGGTTTTTTTGTCTTAATCGGTGCAGTAAAAGCCAAGTTACGCAGGCGAAGACGCGTGAAACTGGTACTATCTAATATATAAAATTCTCGTATCACGAGGTTCGAACTTGAACTCCTCCGAAACGGCTTGACCGATTCTCACGAAATTTTGTGAGCAAATTGAGTAGGTCTGAGAATCGGCCAACATCTATTTTTCATCCCCCTAGATGTTAAGAGTGGTCCACCCCTAAATTTTTTTTAAATTTTCAGACAAAATTTTTTGTTTTTATTTTTTTACGATACAGCATATAAAAGTACATACAACCTTAAATTTTCACCCTTTTATCACCAACCCCTATTTTTTAATAATCATTTTAGTAATTCAATCATTTTTATCCCGGGTCGATAACTGATCAATCGTCATTTAATTAGTTATATGGCAAAACAACGTTTGCCGGATCGGCTATGGTCTAGTGGTCCATTGCTGTTAATCGCATCAACCCAGCAGCGCAGCAACAACCCACCAAGATCGCTTTCATACACTTTGTATGGAGCAACGCCCACTGTGACGTATCGCATCGGCGCGGATTTTTCCGCCGGCAGATTTCCGCGAGGTACCCTGAGCGCATTTTCCTATGCGGTCTACAGTCACCAAAGATCACAGTATCATTATTGTGAATAAAGCACTATTGAAATTTTAACGCTAAACTTTCGTTTTACAATTATTAGAGGTGCCATTTTCCGTACTTGACGATTTTCACGTCTAGTCGCCTCTCTATTTGTTGGCTCTACTATTTGGTACCAAGTAACACAAATTAGGCGTATTTGTGCGATGCGGCTCAGCGCGGCCCGCCTCAGTGTGCTTTGCAATGCGATGCACCCCGACCCGACACGCGCCGCCCCGTCTTTAGTGGGCGCTATCCTTAACTGCACGAGGTCTCTGGTTCAATACGCGGGCCGTTTCCATTTAAATGTTAATTTTCTATAACAGCACTGCCCATGATTAGACGAGCACCCTGTTGGCTATATGTTTGTCACATATCATAGTTTAGGACAAAGTGGTAGTTTCGGCTAATCGTGGGATACTCTAGTTGTACCTCTGCCTCTCATTTCGGTGATACAGGAATGAAGATACATACAAAGATACATTTTTAAAATTATGTCAAACTAGCTGTTACCTGCGGCGTTGCCCGCTGGGTAACTGGCCCACAGAAACATTTTAGTGGGATAAGAACTATCTTATGTGTTTATCCAAGTTACCTTCTTCGTATGTGCGAAATTTTATGAAAATCGGTTTAGCAAGTTTTGCCCGAAGGAGTAACAAACAAACAAACACACAAACTTTCTCATTTTTAATATTATTACGAGTAGGATTATAAGTTTACACACACGCGCCTAAGTAAGTCTACACACACTAATGGACTAATATCAGCACGCACACCACATAAATACTATTATTATCCATGTAATCCTAAGGTCGCCAAATTGTATACGAGTAAAAGCATCTTGCTACTGTGAAAAATGTGTGACCAGAAAATGCTTTTCGTGGCAAATGTACGTCTTTAGTTCTCAAATCACAATGAATTAGGGTTTCCCTTCATGGGTCGAACTTTTCCAATAAATTATTTTCAAGAAACATGTATTTTAACTATTGGCTTTTCCGTATTGGAATATTGTAGCTTCACTCCACAGTTTAAATCAAAGTGGCTTGCCGTTGTCTGTTAAAACTACTTAACGCATTTTAATGCAGTTTTTTTCAAATAGTAAAGTGATTCAAAAGGAAGGTTTGTATGTATAGTAACATAGAAGATTATTCACCCTTGCGAAGCTAAGTTAGGTACTAGCTAAGAGTAGTTAATGATAAATACTGAATGACTAATTTAAGCTTCACCGTGTCCTTAGAGGGTATTTGTATTAATTATACATAAAACTAGCCGACCCTGTGAAATTCGTATTCTCCTATTCATCAGGCATTGTACCGAATTCATAGGATACTGCTTTAGTACACCCGATCCCTAAAAAAGGTAACCGCTCGAATCCGTCCAATTACCGGCCCATAGCTATAACTTCCTTGTTTTCCAAAGTTATGGAAACCATAACAAACTGCCAGCTCTTAAGGTACCTAGAGGAGCACCAGCTGTTAAATGACCGTCAACACGGCTTTCGTCGTGGTCGTTTAGCTGGTAATCTTTTAGTTTATTTAACACCAATGGGCGCAAACAGTCAAAAGCAAGTGAGAAGCTTTGGCTGTTAGTTTGGACATAGTGAAAGCCTTTGATCGGGTTTGGCACAAGGCGCTTCTATCGAAGCTTACTTCTTACGGTCTTCCTGCGAAATAATGCAAATGAGTCACTAGTTTTTTGACGGAGCGCAGCATCAAAGTCGTTGTCGACGGCATGTGCTCGGAGTCCAAGCTTGTCGATGCTGGTGTTCCCCAAGGCTGTGTAATTTCTCCTAATCTGTTTCTTCTGCATATCAATGACATGTTGCAAATTAGTAACACTCATTGCTATGCAGACGACACTACTGGGGATGACTTATACTTTGGCCGACATAATATATCTCGGGAACATGTAATTGAGAGCCGGAACCTACTTGTGTCTAAAATTGACAATCTTCTGTTTTAAATTTCATTTTGGGGCCAGCAAAATCTGGTGCAATGGAACTCTAGCAACACACAAGTTTGCGCGTTTTCCGCTAAAAAGATTCCCTTCGTTGCATCTCCTCGTTTTGAGAGCGTTTAACTAACTGCCACAGCCTGCATTGGTATAATTGGCGTTGACATTTCAAGTGATGTTCAATTTTGTGGTCATCTGGAGGAGAAGGCTAAAATAGCCTCTTGGTGTGCTCAGTAAAACGAGACGGCATTTCAAGCCGACCCATCGCTTACTATATACAAATCGCAAATTCGGCCTCATATGGAGTACTGTTCTCAACTCTGAGCAGGGGCTCCACAGTACCAGCTCCTTCCGTTTAACCGCATTCAACGTAGAGCTATTCGAATTGTCAATGACCTATCGGATTGATCCCTTGGCGCTGCGTAGAGATGTTGGGTCCCTCAATGTTTTCTACCGCATCGATCATGGGGAATGTTCTGAGGAGTTGTTTGGTTTAATTCCAGCTGCTGATTTCCACCTTCGGACTTCGCGACAGAGTTTAAAGTATCATGCCCATCATCTTAATGCGTGGCGATCTACAACTGTGCGATTCCGTAGACATTTTTTACCTCGCACAACACCTTTGTGGAATCAGTTATTGAGGGCGGTATTACCAAACAATTATGACTTAGGGATCTTCAAGAAAAGAGCATATTCTCGTTTGCCTCCTCTTGAATAAAAAAACAACCTTCGTCTCCCACCTTGATCTGCCAGACGAAGATTGAAGCATAACGTCAAAAGTTTTCTTTTCTTTTCAGTGTTTTAGTATCAATAAAATGAATATCAATAAAATATAAATTATGAACATATTATACTCATCCGCCTTTACAGGTCTAATCAGCTTCCTTCAAATTTTTGGCATAAGATCCACGTCACCAAGACGAATGTACGAAACAATCAACAAAAAATAAACCCACAATTCATGAATTTATTAATAACTAGTCTAAAATTTCGTGTCCTGCCTTCGAGCTCCAGCAGTACTCAAATGCAAATATTGTTTTAAATGTTAAATTACGAATAAATATGTTTATGCGTGTAAGTAACCTACTATGGCGAATGTAAATAGGCCTGACGACAGAAATTATTTAAGTTTATTCGCACTTTTATACTGGTTACGTCGTATTTTAGTTTGAAGGTTAGGAAAACTGTTAGACTAATACATTAGGCCCGTTGCAAGCGGGCGTGCAAGGCGGGCGATGGACTCTGGCATCATGTCCAAGGAGGCGGCAAATTGAGTAACTTTTCACGTAGTATTCAAAGTCATTCTCATAATATAAAGGATCTGCACTCGCTTTGGCAGTACACATACTAAAATTGGAACGATACACAGAAGATTAGCATGGGCCCAGCGCAAGGATTATTATATGTAAAATCATGAAGCATTCAACATTAAAACAATTTAGTTTAATTTTCCTGCCAGGCAGCTCGTTAAAGGCGAGCACAGGCTTAACATCACTAGCACCGTGACATCTGACTATGTGGTAGAGTTTCGCTGCGACTTACCTGGATTGGTACCACCGCCTTACCAATTCCTGCCGCCATAACGTCATGACGTGTTCCGGTTTGGAGGGTAAGGTAGCCGGTAAACTTACTTTTGCTCGAGGCCTAACATCCCGGTCTCAGGTTGGCAACGCACCATTACCACCTTTGGTGTCTCTAGGCGGCGTGAATTTCTTTCCATCAGGAAATCCGTTTGCTTATTTGCCTTCCAATATCATAAAAAAAACGACTGCTACGAAAGCTATTAAGTACCTAAAGGAGCACCAGCAGCAGCACTTTTTACAAGTTTACTTTTTTAATTGTTTGATCGGCTAAGGAATGAAATTATTTGTTTAAAAAAGTATTTTCTGGGCAATACCACTTAAGTGTTTAGAAAAAGAGTAATCAGGCACTTTTTGGCTTAGTGTAATTCCTTCCACCTTTTTCCCGTCATTTCGGACGCGGGCAATCTAATCCTGGCTACAGAACTGAGCCAAAGCCATATCCCGTATCTATAACATCTATGAAGTTTATAAACCCGGGTTGTCTTTCACTATCAGAAGAGCAGTGTGCTTGTTTTCTGCCTTAATAGACAAAAAACAATTTTTTGTGTGCCAAAATCAATGCCAAATCAAGTTCCCCAAAAATTAAAACTAAGAAACAATTTAGACTTTAACTCGATGCAACAGACAGAAATGCCAAATTTATAACATACGTTTTACCTTTGGGGCCATATAATTAAATATCTCAAGCATTCATGTTAACGTTGTTATTTAGTTCGCATTAGAACCTAAACTGTGACAGTCCTTTGTGACTGATTCTAATATTGCGAACTAATTTTGATTTCATAGCTGCTCTAGAAATTGGTAACTATATTAACCAATGCAGATCAAAGCTGTTGTTGTGTGTTGATTTTGTTGTGCTCTATTGTTGTGTACTAAATTGTGTTTTGTTAATTGATCATCACTAATTGTTGCTTTTATCATCATTCTAATGCTAATTTCAATAATTGATTATGTTAAGACACGGGTAAAAACCTCACGAAGCGGTTTTTACCCGCGCCCGCGGCGGCCGCGGGACTGTGGTTTTATTACAAAACTCACGAGACCGGTGATTTCTGCCTTCACACAGACGCCGCGGTTAAAACCATCGCTTGCAAACTTGTACGATTCTGCGAGCGGGCGACCGCTGTCGCGGGAACCGCAAACGACGGCGTTCGTTGCGGGTTTATAACGCGTCGTAAAATGTGCTCTTAATTTATGCATATAAATCTATCTATGTTCTACAGAATTTGAGGGCCCGCAACCGCAGCAGGCGCAGATAAAAACTGCTCCGTGAGTTCTTAGACTAAGAGCGTAGATAGCTTTTTTAACAGTTCACTCCAATTTGTTCGTTCTCCAGTCTGTGATAGTGAGTTGAGTAGTAAACAGGTTAGGTAGTAACACTTAGATCCACACTTATATCTTCAGTCAAAGTTGCAACATAGACAGAGAGTATTGAGGGCCAAGGGTCATAGATCCTTGCAATCCTGGGACTGCATTAGACTGTATGATAAACGAAGTTATTGGCCGAACAAAGGGGAAATTTGATAACCCTCTTTTTCAAAACTCAGAATATTCACGACATTTTGACACGATAAATATATTTTTTCATAAAAATACGCAGGTTTCGGAAACTTTTGACACCACTCCTGAATAAAACCCGAACCATTTGTTCGTGGAATGTCAAGGTCTCTCCTGGTAGCTACAACTATCAACATTCACATTGTATATTTGAATTGTCAATCTTTCATCAGCTGTCATTCCTGCCACACGACTGACTTAACAAAGCACGCACTTTCTCATTTAATCACCAACACCTTTTTATAATTTCACTTTCTCTCGGATCTCACTGTTACGAATGCGGTCAGCGTCAAGTTATCGTTGTCACATATCACATACTGTCTCATAAAGGCCAAAACTTTACAGATGTAGTAAAATGTTAACAAAGGGCTAATAAAACGATAGCTCAAGCGTGCAAGCATAGGTAAACTTTTAACAGCTAGTTCGGGGATATGTAGCGAAATTTCCAGCGATAGTTAAACTCATAACTGTTTTTATACTGTGCCATTAAAATTCGTACCCCATTTTGAATGCAAACCATTATGGGTATAATGGGAAAGGCCATTTGGCGTAAAATCGTATGCACGATGGCCTCTTGTACCTTTTTTAATGGACGATCATTTGCGTACCTACCCAATTTCGTAGGTAGCAATTTTGTGTAACTTTTTCGAACTACGGATCGTTTACATAAAGTTTGTGTGGTGAATTTAAAGGGGAAGCTCGACTTTATTATTTTTAAGGCTCATTTATTACTCACTAAAAAGCGGTAACTTAAAATGGTGGATCATTCTTTTGTTACGATGTAAGGGTAAAATATTTTTTCGTTCTTGAAGCATGTTATGCAAGTCCAGTAACCGTCATAATTGTTTTATTACCAATACATAAATACTATGCCTATCTGTTAAGTCTAGTTCGCACTAGGCTAGTATTTTAGTCTAGTAGCAAGTAATTTAGTTCCTAAAATATTTTATTGAATCAGGCGTTACTTTGCGGAAATCCATTATAACAGATGTAAAATAAGCTTTTATTTTGCTAATTCCGCGTAAGCAGGGTAACTGTTGTGGCAAATAATCCTCCAAACGACACAGAATGTGACAAGCCTAACTGACGTTCCCACCACCCACCTCCGCAACAAGAACACGAATATAGGAAGAGCTCGGGAAACAATATAAACTGTCACGTTCTTTACATGTGACAACCCTACCTAAAGTTTCCACCTCCCACCTCCGCGACCAGATCACAAATAGAGTCCGAACACGAGAAACCTAACCACTTGTCACGTCTTTCGCCAACTTTGTCGAAGCACTCACCACAGAGAACACCAAATCGCACTCGACGTACGTTTCGCCTCTACACCGAGGCATTCTCAGGAATTCGACCGTACCGTGCAAACGACGACACACGAGTGATTTGCCGCCGCCTCGATTGCGCCTTATATAGACCAAACCCCCCAATATCATTTATTTGTAACCGCTTCACGAATCGATTGTGGAATTCTGTTCGACTCGATTGCTGCTAAGAATTCGTAATAATGGGGAATTCGATATATTTATTTGTTCATTCAACAATGTTCTGGACACATTATTGTGTTTTATGATTTCTAATTGTTCTAAAATATTTAGCCTAATTCCTTTTTCACAAGTATGAATTATATGTGCATATATACGGATATGCATATAACTAAATGTTCATCACACAAATGCCTATTCCCATTGGGAATCGAACCCGAGCTTCGCGGTCGGTCGATAGAGTTACGCATGTATGCTATCGTCTTAAATCACCATTTCAATAATAAAAATCAATTACCATCAAGTAAGCCTTGAGCTTTTTTATCGTGTTAACATATTAAAAAACAATTAATTACATAGATTGGTTAAACTGTATATTTTGCTTACTCTATTAAACTGTATTGCAAAATGAATAAAGGAATCAATAATGTTAAGAATTCCATGAAAATAACGTTTCTCTTCGCCTGATTAATGATTTGGTCTTTTATAATCATCTATCAAAATTTAAGAAAACATCCTCACAAAGTCTTCGGCAAATTAAATAAAATTAATGATAATGTTGAGATAACTTTTGAGGTAAATGAGATAAAAACGCAATCGAGGTTAATGAATGAGAGGCTGCTCAAAATATGATGGGATATTTCAGACAATATAAGGCAGCACTTAAGCTTAATGAAGTGCTATGATTCACTTTGGAGCTTCGCCTAAAATGAATGGCTCGCCTCCGTGTCGGTAGACAAGGGTTATTTGATCTATGTGATTTTATAGATCTGGTCGGCCCTCGTGTCGCCTCCCTAAATTGTGACCTTACGAAGTAGTCGTTTTCATTATCAAACATGATGAAGGTAGAAGTATTTTTGTCGTCACTTATCGAGTGGTGAATTCCAAGATCTTTACATAACTGTCTGACTTCCTTCACATTAGTTGCCTTCTCATGCAAAAACGCTGATTTACGAGACACTTGAACCCACCCTCGGATAAAACCTGAACGATTTGATCGATTTGACTCATTCAAATAGTATATCTACTTTGTCACTTTCATGTCATTCCTTATACATTACCAAACCAGCGGAGTATACCTTTTCTCGTTTTAACACCAACGCTATCTACTAAGATCATTTCTTTGGTTTTCTTCGTGTTTAAATATGAACATAGGAGTATGGATTTTTTTTTCGTAAAGTGATCGTTTTTTTTTCGGGCTCTTTATTAGAATATATTTCAACTTCTTTTTTACTCAGCAGCTCGTAAGATGCGAGTGTCTTTTGTTTGTTACTAACACTGTTTTTTTAACTCAACATTTATACGTAGTTCATGACTGATTGAATTGCTTGGCGCCTTCATGACTTTGTATTGAACGTCTAAGCGTTTTCTTCGTTATCTTCTTTTAATTCACGACCTTAAAAAGATCCTTTAGAGTTAAACGTTAAAAGTAAGGGCTTGTAAAAATACCCCGTAAAATGTTTACCTTAACGAAGCAAAAGATAAGGGCCGTGATAATGGTTGCCCTTCGAGCGTAAACTCGCGTCACGACTGCCGAAATAAATGTACTCTGTCATCCAAACAAATTTCACTTTTATTGCTGCCCATGAAAGTTTACTATCCCTTTAATCACTCGCGTTCAGTGGGCCTATCGGAATCTATTTGTGTATTTTTATTGTTCGTAAAAACATAATAGTTGGTGTAAGGACGAGACTTATCTTTCCACTTAAAATGTCCTTTTCTGATGCGATTTTGTCATTTAGTTGCTATTTTCAAGGGAGCAGCTTTTTAAACAAATTTGAAGTAAGGATAAAGTTATATGTTGGGCTTCTGTATTTTTGTATGTTGATCGATTTCACACTAATTTCTAAATCGATTTAAAAAATGTTCTTTCATTAAACATGTATAGTCTACTAGGAGCCTGCCTCGGCTTCACACGGTTATGAAATATACATATAAACCTTCCTCTTCAATCACTTTATCTACTAAAAAAACCGCATCAAATTCCGTTGCGTAGTTTTAAAGATTTAAGCATACAAAGAGACATAGGGACCTAGGGACAATGATGATAAGAAACGGGGGAAAGAAATTTAACCCAAGCACAGGGCAAGTGCTAATAAAATAAAATAAAAATAGGGATCCACTGCCTTATTCCTACCCATAATAAATCTGTCATGTTCCGGTCTGGAGGGTAGCGTAGCTGGTACATTTGCACAACAGGCTTTCCATCCCGCTGTCAGAACTGCAACGCACCTGTATCATCGATGGCTCAGGCCATGGTTGTCTCTCATTATCAATAGAGCCGTGAGCTAGTTCGATGACCTCTCATATAAAAACCCATTGCTACATTCTTAATATTAATCAAAAGCACACCATGAATAAGTCATTCACGTGCCAGTTTCCGACCGCACGCGCAAACAATTGGCGCAATTTGGAAGTTACTGACGCGAGTACAAAAGGCTTATTGACAAAGCTAGTGGAACACCTAATTGCTTCATTATACATTCGTGGTGCCATCGGAGGAACATCAATTCGTACTTTGAAGGTACGAAATTGACAATACACTCTAAATAGATACTTGTAGTGGTTGTGAGTTAACATACATTAATGTTTGATGTCAACGGATCGTAGTTGGTAAATATACTTATATTTTAATAATCAATACAAAGTGTAATACAAAGTCGTTTCATCGCTGTCTGTCCCTATGTGTAGTTAGATCTTTAAAACTACGCAACGGATTGAGAAATGCTTTTTTAATAGATAGAGTGATTCAAGAGGAACGTTTATTTATTTAATAACACAGAAGTTTGCCCAACCGTGCGAAACTGGGACGGGCTGCTAGTTCCCCTGTTAAAAAAGTATTCTCGCTCATATCTCTGGAATAGGTAGACAAAGGTACAACCAACCCCCACGATTAGCTGAAGATACATACTGGTAGTGGCAAATCTAACGTTGACCGGGCGCTCATCCAATCCAGCGCGACGTTAGTTTTATTTTCAGGTACTTGACTCGAAATTTGAACTCACGGCCTTATATAATCATCGTCAACGCTTGATCTTTAAACCAAACAGGCGATTCCGTTTTATATTTAACTAGATGTAGATGTCATAAAATTCTTACTGTCATTCTACATGTACGGTCGAATACACGCCTTCTAGCAAAGATAATCTGAAAGGAAACTTTGTTACCATCTTGCGACTATTTTTCAATTTGGATTAAATCTATGATACAAAAAACTGATTTTTATAATCAGTGTTTACAGTCGTCTAGAACACCTGTTATTATAAAAAATTGCGTGATAGTAGAGTCGAGTGTTCCATTGGTTTTGTCAAAAAGCTGCCTTTTTTTAGAAAACAAAATAAATTATTCCATTAAAAAAAGGAGACTTAACCTGGACATTACATTTTATAAATTGAGTTAAGCACTTCTCGACTGTGGATGACAATGCGGAGCTTTTAAACGGAGCTTAAAAGTGCACTCGTGACATACTAATTACGATGCACGAGTTTGTCAACCGCAAAAGTGTAACTCCAACCGCAGTGCAAATTAACGGAGCTTCATATTTCCTAAAATATTCTACAATATAAATGAAGGGGTTTTGTAATATGCGGTCGAAGTGATTTCAGTTTGCTGTACCAATGTATTAAGAAATGTACAAGCAATATCTGGCCCCTATATCATTTTAAGGGGGTCAGAAATTTTGATTTCGGTTTTCATTTTTTGTTTTAGGGTTAAAAACCAATTTTGATTGGTGTTTAACCCTGATAAATACCAATCAATTATAAAATGTTGTATGGAATAATTCGCATAGAAAATAGCACTGCTGAGGAGCATATTCTACAGCAGATCCATCTGGAACTCATAATCTCTATAAGAATGTCTCTTATAGTGTTAGTGTAGAAATATTTTATTAGGTAACCGCTTTTATCATTTTAGTCAACTTAAATTTTCATAGAAAACTTCTCGTTATTTCGTACTAGCAGTTCTGACGAACTTCGTGCTACTTGATCAATTTGTGTAGGAAAGAAAAATTAAATGTTGTTTTTCTAATTGATAAAGCAGTTGAAAACTATCCTATATCCGTCTCCTTGTTCTAAACTACCTCCCTATCAAGTTTCAGTCAAAATAGTTCAGCCTTTCTTGAGTTATAATATATTATATAACTAACACAACTTTTTTACATGTATGTAGATTACAAATGCCTTGTTAGCAAAATGTCATGATTTTTATTCCTTCTATTACCTGTGAATTTTAGGAGTTCCTATCGCCCATTGTCTCCACCATATCACAATATTTCACTCTAGATAATTTAAGAGTTAATGCCAGAAATCAAAATAGATGCTTAAAAATTCTAACTAGACAAACATAATTTAGTATAATGTAAGGTAAAAGTTTCAATTTATTAAACAAATGTTAAACATAAAATGTATTTCAACAACAATGTAAAAATATTGTTTCAGCTTTCACTTTCCACCATCGCATCACTTTAATCACTTTAATCATTGTAAGCGTTCAGGTTTAACCTTTTTTATTTTCAACAAAAAGCGTTACAATAATGCTAGCTCAGAAATATAAACGCCTATGTTTATCACGCAAAAACCTTCCACGGAAAATTAACCGGTGTTCCGAGATTGCTTAGCGACGCTAATAAGACAAAAAGTGCAGGCATCACTCAATTCTGTCAGTTATGAATTAATTACGTTTGGATGTTTGTTAACCAATGTAATGATATCGGCTTCAAGCTAATATCAGTCAGTTTGACAATTCAGTGGCTGTTCAAAAACTTAACCAACCAATAACCTGTTAATCAGTCAAAATTAGAACTAGTGTGTTCTCTAGACGCTTGTAAGGAATGTTGAGAACATTGGTTTATATAAAATTTCGCCCTGGATCAATCAATCCTCGTATATTGCATTCCTATATGGGGAGGTACCTCAAAAACTATGTTCTTAGAATTAGAGAAAGTACAACGAGCTTTACTCAAAATCATGTATTTTAAACCATATTGGTATCCAACGTATCATCTATACCAAGATTGTGATCTCCTGACTGTCAGACAGCTTTACATTTTAAACACAATTTTAAAGCTTCACAAAACTTTAGACTATGATACCAGGGAGATAGCTAACAGACGTAAACACAATGTAGCTCCAGTAACCCGAAGGAAATCTGCATTTGCCAAAAGACAATTTACTAGCCAATCGGCTCATATTTATAACAAGATTAATAAATCATTTAACATTTATCCAAA
>NJDC01008278.1:16695-32805 GCA_002245475.1 Calephelis virginiensis | reverse complement strand
CAGTGGAAAAGATCAGACTCTCCTACACCGAAAAAGGCTAAAGTCGTTTTGTCGACTAACAAAGTCATGGCTTCTGTTTTTTGGGATGCGAAGGGCATTATTTTTGTAGAATATTTACCGAAAGGTCAAACTATAAATTCTAGTTATTATTATACTATAAAGTTTTATTATTTATATTTATTTATAGTTTTATATTATATAGTTACCTTTTACGAAGACTCCGGGAAGAAATAAAAGAAAAAAGGCCGGGAATGTTGCGTAAGAAAGTTTTGTTTCATTAAGACAATGCACGTGTTCACACTTCGGTTGAAACAATGTCTGTAATCCATGATTGTGGCTACGAATTGCTGCCCCACCCACCTTATTCGCCGGATTTAGCCCCCTCGGATTAACATTTATTTCCAAATTTAAAAAAACACTTGGGTGGCTCGAAAGTTTCGACCAAACGACTATTTCACCGACCTTCCGGAATCATTTTTTTTCGAGGGGATAAACAAGTTGCAGGTCAGGTGGAAGAAGTGTGTTGAGCTAGATGGAGACTATGTCGAAAAATAAAAATAATTTTAGACCCTCTTTTCTTTCATTTTCTTGGTCGGGCTTAGAACTTTTGGATCCACCCTCGTATATATTAATACGTGATGCCAAAACTTTGGACCCCTTTTTACGAAAATTGCATACAGCAGGCGCAGGAGCATAAAATTTGGCACACTTATAGTTTACTAGCTGCCTAGCTGCTACCTGCGGCTTCGCCCGCGTTTTCACAGAAACCCGTTGTGCGATCGGGATTAAAAATAGCCTATATGTTAATCCAGGTCACAATCTATCTGTCCTCCAAATTTCAGACAAATCCGTTCAGCCATTCGAGCGTGAAAGAGTAACAAACATCCATACATCCATACTTACAAACTTTCGCATTTATAATATTAATAGGATGTGTAGGAGAAGTGCAGAACGCTAATACTTTTTAATAATAATGCTTATAAAGTACATTAGATCAATAAATAAAACATCACCCACATTACCATGCATTTGACGCACACAAATAAATATATTGATTATAACGATAAAAAGTCACAGACGGCTCACTAAAAAGTTTGGAAACGAAGTAGTTGGTCTTAAAAAATGAAGATGGCGTTCTTATCAACAAGATATTAAAATGTATTATGATCGAATTTCGACCAATGGGCGACCACTAGTATTAATTATCATGTAATTCGTGACAGTAAGTATTTTTAGTGCAAAAACTTCTGTTTTTATTGATTCCGAATTTCCGTTGACTGACTATTGTTGTTGTGTTTTGTTGTTTTACCGCTTTTAAAGTATTGGATTAAAGTTCTTAGAATCAGCTCTGTAGTTTAGTAGTAGAGGCGTAACATCGCATCCTCAAGTTGGCAACGCACCATTGTCACTTTTGGTGTCTCTAGGCTGCGTGAATTTCTTACCATCAGAAAATCCGTCTTCTTATTTGCCTTCCGTTATCATAAAAAAAAGTTGGACGTTGGCTGAACTCTCGGGTTCGATTCACGAATCGGGCGACTCTAGATGGGTTTTTAAGTTTTTAGTAAACATCACTTATGTCAGGTATTGCTAGCTTAAGAGTTTCGAAGCGACTCGCTCGGATTGGTACTGCAGCCTTTCCTATTGCCCTCGACGTGTTCCAGTTCGGAGGATAAGGGAGGTACACTTTCTTTTGCTTGAGGCCGGGATGTTGGCCTAAGATTGGCAACGCACCATTACCACCTTAGGTGGAACCTTTACCTTTGGTGTCTAGACGACGTGAATTTTTTACCGTCAGGAAATCTGTCTGCTTGTTGCTTGTGCTGTTGGAAGGAACCAACACATAAAGGTGTTGGGTAAGAGTCTAGCTAGCGATAGGTTTGTCACCTATCACATTGTGAGGCAAATTTGGCTACTTGTGAGTGCCGTGGTTTTAACTCAGCCTGCCTCTTCAGGGTCGATGACGTGAAGGCACTTACTTATTTTAAAGCTCTTAGAAATAATATTTCACGGTATATTAATGTCTTAAATTAAAGAGGCCGCGCGTAATTGCGCTTGAAAATTTTGGTAGAACACTTACCTACTAAGAAATCTGATATCAAATTACTGATATAATTCCTTATTAAATTTAATACCGAGGAACATTAATGAGGATTTATAATCAACTTTTCCTTCTAATATTAAAGTGACTTTAAGGATAATATAAACCAAAGGAAGTATGGATTCGATTTCCGATTGGTTCGAAAATAGGTCACGTGGTGACCTCTGACATAATACCGTTCAATATTCTATGCAAAAACAATTTATAATTATATAAATTGCTAACAAAGTAGAATGTGAAAGCTGCTTTGCTTGATGCTGCCATATAATCTAAATATCAAGATTTGCTTTTTGTGTGGTATGATACTCTCTGTCTATCCCGTAAGTATTTTTTTCTCCGTGTTGGTCCGGGCTCCTTTGCGGGATAGACCATCTGCCTTCCTGCCATACAGCTCACAAAAGGCGAGCGTAGGCTTACCTTCACTAACACCGTGACATCCTAGTTTCGCAACAACTCGCCTTGATTGGTACCTGTGCCTTACCTATTCCTGCCGCCATAACGTCAGTGGTTGCCGTTGACGTGTTCTGGTTCGGAGGGTAAGGTAGCCAGTGTACTTACTTTTGCTCGAGGTCTTACATTTCGGTCTCAGGTTGGCAACACATCATTACCACCTTTGGTGTCTCTAGGTGGCGTGAATTTCTTCCATCAGAAAATCAGTTTACTTGTTTGCCTCCCAATATCATAAAAAAATGTGTGTTTGTGTGTGTATGTGTGTATTTGTGTGAGTGTATAGATATATATTGTAAGTGCCCACTAAGAATTGATTCTGAGACATCCTACTAATATTATAATAAATATTATAAATGCCAAACTTTGTATGTTTGTTTGTTATTCCTTCACCCAAAAAGCACCTAACCGATTTTCATAAAATTTGACACATACATAGAGGGTAACTTGGATTGACATACAGGATAGATTTTATCCCAAAAGATGTTCCTGTGTAACCTTTAACTACGCAGGTTACAAATAGTTATTTATATTTATAAAAACAAAATATTTAATAATTATTGTCTAGGTTTCATGCTTGTTGGACTCAGGGCGGATTTGGTCTACGTCTAGCATTATTTAGTATAACTCAAAAACGGCTAGTCCTATATGAAACAAATTTATATGGAACTAACATTGGACTAATCAATTATCTTCCAAAAATAACCCACCCACACATCGATTCAATAATGGCAGTGTAATAGCGTAAAAAAATCATATAAAAATTAGTCGATTTTATATTTTTTTTCGCGTCGGTTAAAATTACAAGAGAATTCTCTCAACACTACTAAATCTATAGTAATTTTAGGTGACCCGGACGACTTTGTTCTGCCATTTTTTTGGTGTGATTTTAGTCGGGCATCAAAAAGAAAATTTGGTTTTGCCAATTTTCTAGTAAAAATAAATAAAAAAAACGTTACTCGGGATTGGATATGTGCCCGGATGGCGATAGGCTTGCCACCTATCACATTGTGGGACTTATTGTCTTTGGCTAGTTGGTGCCCTGGATGTGCCTCTGCCTATCTCTTCGGGGATATGGTCGTGAATATACTTTTTTTGATTTTTGAAAAAAAGTTTGGGTGAGTCACCCTTATCACTTAGGGGCATGAAAAATAGTTAGTAGCCGATTCTTACTTACTGAACATGCATGCATATTAAAATTTGGTGAAAATCGGTACCGTTTCGAAGGAGTACGATTGGACCAATCAGTGTTTGTCAGGGCTGCTTTTTAGAATAGACCATCTGCCATCCTGCCAGGTAGCTCATAAGTGGCGAGCATGTGCTTACCGTCACTAACACCGTGACATACTACCAGGTGGTAGAGTTTCGCAGCGATTCAACCGGATTGGTACCACCGCCTTAGCTATTTCTGCCGCCATATCGTCAGTGCTTGCCGTTGACGTGTTCTGGTTCAGTGGGTATGGTAGCCGGTAAACTTACTTTTGCTCGAGGCCTAACATCCCGGTCTCAGGTTGGCAACGCACCGTTACCTACCACCTTTGGTGTCTCTAGGCGGCGTGAATTTCTTACCTTCAGGAAATCTGTATGCTTGTTTGCCTTCCATTATCATAAAAAAAACTAACATTGTGGTACGAGAATTTCATATATAAGATAATGAAAAATTACCTCTTTATATTTATATTACTTCGTAAAGGTACGTGACATAATTTGGCTAATAACAGAAAGCTACCCCACGAAGGCAAGAAACTAAGTTACCTAGGATTGCTTCATCCTTGTGTTCGATACTCACTGGAGGGTTGTCACCCGGTTTATTTGCGAACTTCTCTGCGACGTCGGTACTGTGTACGAATACTAAGTAGGGCGGGTTATCGAGGTATGTAGGAGTGGTATTGCTATTTGCTCGGCACTGTGCGGAAACAGTTTTTTTCATTTTATTTAACTAGATCCGTTTATGTTTTATCGTATCTGTAGATCATCGGTCAGGTTTTGGACTTGAATTCATGAGGTTACGTATTCGATTCCCAAATCGGACAATAAGAAGAAAATCAGTTTTTCCGATTTCTTAATAAAAATAATGTTGCCTGTCACCTATCACATAATAGGACTGGCACAATAGGCTTAGCATCCCGTTTTCATATCCTGTTTTGTATTATATGAATACAGATTTACTGTTTTGCGAAAAAAGATAGCTAGTTTTGTGAGCGAATGAACAAAAAAGTGAACAGTGCAAGTGTGTTTCTATACAAAATAAATATTTTTTACATCATTTGAACAGTTTTTAACAAAAAAGTTGAGAGGTGTCAAGGGACACCCAAATGGAACGAAGTTCTCTCTCCCCCCTCACTCTCTCAATCTCTAGTAATCTCTATTTGTCTCTATTATAGAGAGAGACGGACAGAAAAACATGAAAAAAAACAAACATGCGCAATCCGCAAAGCTTACAATAGCTTACTTTAGCAAAAAGTGTCGTGACAACTTTACGTAAGAATTTTGCCGGTCTAGCCTCCTTTCACAACGCGTAATAAGGAACTTCGTTCCAATAATACTTTTTAAATTTTATATTTTTTTGTGAATTGGATTCGGCAAGAAAGAACCCGTGATACAGATTTGATTCCAGAGAAAAGTATTGATTGATTAGAGTTTAGCATTGTGTAGTTTATTTGTATTTTGTGTTTTTTTTGGTTTCTTGTCAAACTTTGTGCGAAAAGTGGTCCGTGTCCTTTTCGTCTATGTGATATAATGTATTGATTAACATTAGTAAGTATTTAACTCAAAACACTAGCCGTCTTAATAATAAACATGGACTAAAACAGTCCAAGGTTGAACCTGGTATTACAGTCTTTATTATATTAGGTCTTTACTATAATATCAACTTAACTCTATTCCAATTTTAGTTTACGTTTATTAGTAAGGCGGTAAAGGGATTATAAAGAATCAAATCTTAACTGAGTTTTTAAGATTTAATGAAGGTATAAAGACTTATCTTTATTAACCTTAAGTCCTTTGGTCTTGCGTTATTAGCATAAAAAGATAATGAACACAAGAACACTGAAGTAACGGACGCGGAGATAACTATCCTTCACTTAAATGTCACTGTCTTTAATATCTTACTCGGTAGAGTCGCCGCAAAACCGCAAAAATGTGACGACACAGCGAACAAGCACAAGGATCTCCCGATTGCAAAACACAACCGTGCCCTATCGACATCGATGATATAGCTAAGTGCGTCCCTATACTGTGGTCAGGGTATTAGCCTGCCACCTCATGATAGGCTTTGCTGTCAGTTTTACCATAGTCATTAAAAGTTTTTACGGACAAGTTGTTCAGTCCATGCAAAAGGGGCTCTAGACGATGGTTTACCACTTGGACTGTACATTTAAAATATTAAAATAATCTAAGAATGTAAACAAAGTTTCCTCTAAGGCTACCTTTGTAGGAAGGCATGTTTACAGCCGTCTAGGATGGTTTTAAGGCTGTAGCCGGTGACTGATGTTTGCGTGAAGAAGAAACCATAATTTTGTTCATAATCAAAACGTGATTTATTAACAGTGATTAAACTGACAACAAAATCTACCGTGTAATAGGCGCATCTTTGGCCCTATGTGCAAATTATATTTTAGCCGGGCTCTAACCGGTTGTAGGCATTGATCTGCATTCGTTTGGACCGCATTGTTAATCAAAATTTTATAGTAATATAAATGTTATAGTAATTATATTCCCGTGTTGATCTGAGTTCCTTTGCAAAATAGACCATCCTTCCTGCCAGGCAGCTGGTAAAAGGCGAGCATAGGCTTACCGTCACTATCACCGTGACATCTGACAAGGTGGCAGAGATTCGCAGCGACTCACCCGAATTGGTACCACCGCCTTACCTACTCCTGCCGCCATAACGTAATAGCGTGTTCCGGTTTGCTCGAGGTTTAACATCCCGGCCTCAGGTTGGCACCGCACCATTAGCACTTTTGGTGTCTCTAGGCGGAGTGAATTTCTTACCATCAGGAAAAGCATCTACTTGTTTGACTTCCAATATTATAAAAAAATATAGAAGGTATTATTTATGTTGAATATTTCAAATACATTATTTGAGATTAAAAACACACTTAACACTCGTTTGTGAAGAACTGGTAACAGTGTTTACGCGGGGAATCCAAATACCTCGGAAACATGATATGTGTGTTTGACAAACAACAGGACTGCTTGTTTGCCTTCCAATATCATAAAGAAAAGATGGCAACAAAGTTTTCTTAAAAGTTACCATTATTGGAAGACGTGCTTACAGCCGTCTAGAACGTCTTTAAGAAGGACAATTATGAATACAGAACCAACAAAGTTGTCATCAATCTTAAAGTTTATTCAAGAGGTAACACCTGCGCTTATTGTAATTCAAAGCTAGTGCAAATTCTGCGCTAAGTACTAATTTACTCCCCTTATAGTGTGTTAACGGTGGCAAAGTTAATAGCAGGGTGGAAATTTAACGAGCTCTATAGTAAAAGATCCGATCCTGTATCGACCTACACTGAGCTGACAATAGAGTGAAACATATTGTATAATAAAATTTAGTGTATTATAAAATATGAAAAATGGGTTGCCTAAACAGACATGGCAGAATGTTTTAAATTATATTTTTATTTTTTTATAGTTTCATTAGTCTGTTTTTTATTTACAGATAACTCTGTTGTGTGTTTTGTGTGCTGTAATGTAGTGCCTATGTTGATTTATATTATTTTAATGTCCAATTCAGAGAAAGTAACTGGGGTCGAGATACCTGCGAATACATGGCAGCCCAGGTAAATAACAGGCAACACAACTTTCGTACATTATACGCTCTATACTTCACGTCAGGTTGAAATTTTGTTAATATCACAACAATAAATAAAAAAAAATAATATTAAAATGTTAAAAAAAAATGTCCAGGATTTTTAGGCATCCCATTTTTTATATATTTTCCAATGTATTTAATTTATTGTTAAATATTATTTATCCTATTACGAGCTCAGTGTAGGTCGAATTACGTTCGGATCTTAGACCACTAATATAACGTTAAAACTGAAATGCGTAGCGGCAGGTTGGAATAATTAAATACTCCTCACTTCGCTGTACTTATTAGCCTCTGATCTAGTGGTCTGGTGTCGTCACCGTTGACTGATGAGGTCCTGGGTTTGATTCTTGAACAACTCAAAATGTTTTTTTTATCTATTAATTAAAGCGAAGTTGCCCGGAATCGAATCAATAAAGTTAATGACTTGCCTCTGAGAATAGACAATGATATTGCTTTCAAACAACTAGACGAATATCTTTACGGTAAGAAATTCACGCTGCCTAGAGACACCAATATTGGTGCGTCAGTCATGTTAACGGCGTTATGGCGGCAGGAATAGGTAAGGCGGTGGTACAAATCCTGATAGGTCGCTTTGAAACTCTACCACTTATTTAGATGGCACGGTGCTAGTGACGGTATACCTATATTGGCGTCTTACGTGCGGCCTGGCTGAAAGGCAGATAGACACGGCGGAACAAAAAAACGGGATAACATGTATAAATGTGTAAAAACTTCAAACGTTTTTCTAGTGTCCTCGCAGTTGTTCCTTTTTTTATCTTTTTAACCTTCCCGGGACTTGAACAACAACAAAAGAATCTAAACCAAATTAAATCAAATCGGTCCTAACTTTTCCTGACTAACGAACAGCAATCGATTTAAAATCTTGACATATATATTGTGTTCGTCTGTTTGTCACTGAAGTCCTTCTAAACGACTGGATCAATTTTGATGATTTTTTTTGTGTGTGTGTTCAAGGGGGTTCGAGAATGGTTTAGATTCATATTTGGTAGTATCTCTATTTTGTACCATTTTCAATATGTCGACAAGACTATTATACTAAATTATATCACGTTGTCTTAGTTGTATATTATATCAGTTTATAACTAACTATATATAAGAACGGGCTCACCTATCCAAACCAAATCTTTAGGCTTTGTTTGGACTATTCAGTAGATAGTTTATGTTAAGTTTGCATAAAATCCGTCGAGCGGTTCACTATTTATCACATTTTTTGTAACAAATTAACTCAATAAATGACTGATCATTTTGGGGTATTTTTAAGTCCAACTGAAACTTTTTCAGACGGGGATTGTGTTGTCATATTGAAACTTTTTTTCAGCTCTTTTTTTGTTGTGTTATGTCATTCATGCGGTCATATACGTAGCGAAGCACGTACCTAGCCGCTAGTGATATATAAAATTACCATGTTAAATGAAAAATAAAATAATATAACGTACCTATTCATGACAAATTCCATAAGTACTTTTTCGAATACAATTCAAATCATCTACGGATTCGTAACGAATAACAACAATCCTTGTCTTTGACGAGAATTCAATTTATTCTCTCGATTTTTCCACTTTCATCGGTGAAAAACGATTGGGTGCCGGCTGATTATGATATAGAATTTGAAAATTGGTTTCAATGGAGTTTGCTTTCGTTCTTTCTTGTTTTCTTTTAATTAGAGCTTTCGTCGGGTCTGTTTTGTAATTGAATTAAATTTATTTTTAAAGTTTAATTTAATAAGGATACACACTTTTGTCTTCCAATAAAAGAAACTTAGCGCTTATAACAAATTAGGTTTTTTGCCTAAAAATTGAACGACTGCGGCTTATCTCCCTTGTCGCCATATTAAAATAAGTTCATAGTCGACATCAATACTTCTTTTACCGGTCAACATAACATTCAAGCGGATTTTTAGATAATTAAATAGATAATGTCAGTAGCAATTATTTTATACTAAAACAAACAGATTAATTGAACACTTGATTAATAATTCATACTGATATACGACTAAAACAACGTGATATAATTTAGTATAATAGTCTTGTCGACAAGTTGAAAATGATACAAAATAGAGATACTACTCTTAAAATTGTGTGCGATAGTTCATTGGATCCGGAATGATGTCTAGAAAAATGTGCCAAAAGCGTGTGCACATCAAAAATTGCAAAAGTTATAAACAATTAAATATTAAAAAAGGGCATTTCGTTTTTTGCCAATATTCAAAAAAAAATAATAAAAAAAAAATAATACACTAATTAAAAGGCGTCTCCAAGGGCTGGCAAGGCAAGAAGAGCAGCTGTCCTTAGTGATTCTAAAAAAGTTGGCAAATATAAAGCAAATAGTCTTATGTAGGTACTAACTTGACTTGGTTGATCGATTATTCTAGTATTTTTAATACTACTTTGCTAATATTTAAGCGGGAAATGAAATGTAAGTCAAAAAGTCCTACACCAATCAGTCACGATCCCTTTTGAATACCTAAACTATATCAAAATCAATGAAATCACAATTAAAATATTTTATTTGCTTTAGAATATGAGAGTTACAAATGTTATTACAAAATATGTTAAGGCCTAACATATTCTACCATATATGGTGTACAAAATATCATTAATTTTCATTATTATCTCATCTTCATACAATTTTATAAAAATATTTTTCATTTTCCCTATATCATTAATATTAATTTCAATTAAAAAAAAATCACAGTTGTTGCATATAACAATACTTATCTAATCATTGAAACTCAATTTATATAATTATCTTTTTGTAAATACTCATCTATAGTGTAAACATTTTTTTACAAGCCATCTATTTTAAGTTGCTTTAAATGCATTCCCTGGTAATATTTTAATTTCAGTGGGAAGCTTATTGAATATCTGTATACACATATAATATACGTTTTTTAGCCATGGCTAACCTACATTTAGGTGCAAATAAATTTTTAGCATTTCTACCCCTTGTGCATTTGTGGGAAAATGTGTGGGGTGTTCTTTTACAAATATACAGACTAATTTAATGTACTTGCAAGGCAAAGTTAACATTTTTAAACTTATAAAATATGATTTGCAACTTTCAACTTGTTTTATTTTACAAATGGATCAAATATACTTTTTTTAAATTATGAAAACTCTTTTTATCTGTGGGGAGTTGTCCCATATTACTATACCATATGAAAGTACTGACGAAACATATCCATAATAAGCCGATAACGCTGCTTCTAAGGAAACTTTTAGTCGTATTTGCTGCAAAGCAAATATAAAACGATCCAGCTTATTACAAACCTGTTTCACATGTGCCTTCCAATTATAATTTTTACCAATTAACATACCTAAAAATTACGAACTATATTTACTCACGATAGCGCAGCATTTCAAAGAGCTATCGGAACGTTACTTTGAAATAACGGCTGCCCACTCGAACCCAGTGTTAGCACCCGCGTGTGCCTACACACCGGCCGCGAACGTGCCCACCAAACTTAGAAGACCCCGCCACGTGTTATCGGATCCTTTGGACCCAATAACCGCGGCAAACGCTGTACTCCCTCCCAACCCGAACACAAATTCACAAAACATCACTCTACACCGAGACCGGCGACGAAGACCTCTCTTGCGGCCGGTGCCTAACGTCGAGCGACGAGGCGCCACTACTCCTCCATCGAGTCCACCCAGTAACCAGAACGCAGCACCAAGTCGAGGTACGGTCTCCCGGTAGACAGCCCTTGGTGCTGGCGTTGTAGGGAACAGTCCAATCCATTTAAATAATCATGTCTCGGGCTGAGCAATATGCGGGGCCCAAAATAGCCCAGTGAAGTTGTAAAAACCTCGCGGTTAGCAACATATTAGCTATTAAAAAAAAATTGCGCCCAAAATTTTGTTTCCAACCGACGTTGGCATGACAGTATTGCCATAACCAATGTTTGAAAATCCACAATTCATTTACAATTATTAAGAATATTCACAAAAATCACAAATAATCACAAATTCCACTCTCTCTATCTCCTTTTTGATCTCTCTATGGCAAATGCGATCCTTAAAGCCTATTTTAAATTTTATTGTTTTGAAAACCGATAAACCTGCGTCCATTAGTACTCCATATCAGATCCTCAATACCGCTGTATTCCAACAGGTAATGAGCAAGAAAATACCCTTTTACTGGAACGCATTAAAGCCCTTTCTTATCCGTATATTATCAACCCTAATTTTCCATTGTTCGAAGGGTAGACGTCGAACTGGGAACAAACGACAGGGTTATAAGCCAAATGGCCTTAGACGCCAGTGGGACAATTGCTTTTTGATTTAAAGGATCGCTTTCAGGGAGGACACAATGAGAAGGATTCACCTCTATAACGGGATCATATTTCTGCGTCCGAAACTTTCCGTTTAAGTCGGGACTGTGATTTGACAACAAATTATTATAGACACGTTGTGATGTAACTGTTAGCGTAGGAATGTAACGACCCCATCGTTTGCTAGTAGAATATCTATGTAGACTAGTGGACGCCCATTGGTCGAAATTCGACCATAAGTTGGTACGAACGCCATCTTCATTTTTCATGACAAACTACTTTGTTTCCTGAATAGTTAGTGCGCCATCTGTGATCTGTTATCGTCAACATCAATATATTTGTTTGTGTCAAATGCATAGTAGTGTGGGTAATGTTTTATTTATTGATTTAATGTACTTTATAAGCCTTATTATTGAAAAATGTTAGCGTTCTGCACTTCTCCTACACATTAACTTAAAGTGTGCAAAATTTCAAGCTCCTCCGTCAGCGCAATTTTCTTAAAAAGGGGTCCAAAGTTTTGGCATCACGTATCAGTATATAGATATATGTACTTATATAAAAATAAATTCCTATTTCGCGTGGTCATTTCTGAACGGATGGACCGATTTTACTCAAAACTTTTTTGATGTTTTGGATATTATCAAGAAAAGTTCTTGTGAAAAGAAAAAAACCTTAAAAATAGTAGGGGAAATGGTATAGACAATAGTTTCATCCATACTAACTCTTAGTAGCTATTAATGTCAAGCGATACGAAGTTCGCCGGGTCAGCTAGTTAACAATAATTAATATCTACGGACAATTTGCAATCAATATAACTTAAACTTATTAATTTTTTATTTTATTTTTTATGATAATGGAGAAAGCAAACAAGCGGTGGATTTCGTGATGGTAAGAAATTCACACCGTCTAGAGACACCAAAGGTGGTAATGGTGCGTTGTCAACCTGAGGCCGGGATGTTAGGCCTCGAGCAAAAATAAGTTTACCGGCTAACTTACCCTCCAAACCGGAACACGTCATGACGTTGTGGCGGCAGGAATAGGTATTAGGCGGTGGTACCAATCCGAGCGTGTGCGAAACTTTACCTAGTAGGATGTCACGGTGCTCGTGACGATAAGCCTATGCTCGCCTTTTACGAGCTGCCTGGCAGGAAATTAGATGGTCTATTCTTCAAAGAAGCCCGGACCAACACGGCCAAGTGCAAGTACCTTCGGCTAATCATGGGTGCACTGGTCGAACCTCTGCCTACCGTCTTCGGTATACCGTATTTGATACTTTAATTTTAGATTAAAATCCTTTAATAATTACTTTAAAGTAAGCAGATGTACGATTATAATTAATATCGGACCACCGGAGTCGTCTAATATTAGATTCATACTGTCATGAATGCGAAATCACATCGCGTAGCATTGTGTGGAAATAATTACTGTCCGGGATAATCGCATTATAATGTTTTTATGGACGGCTTAACATTTAAATTAGAATAATTATAATAAAAAATACCACCGCACTCATTATCCAAGGACGGTCGGTAATTATTAACAATTTAAACGGATGGAAACAGCAAAATAACCGACTTGAATGCAATAGTATGTTGTTTTTGTGAAGGAAATAGTTAGGTCCTATTGATATTATAAATGAGATAGTTTGTGGGTATTTATGTATGTATGTTTGTTACGCTTTCACGCTCGAATGACTTAACGGATTTGTCTGAAATTTAGAACACAGATAGATTGTTGTCTGGATTAAGATATAGACTACTTTTAATCCCGATCGCACTATGGGTTCTTGTGAAAACGCGGGCGAACACACAGCAATTGAATCTAACCTTTAAGTAACATAGGCAATTTGACATTTCACTACTTACAACTTGCTACCTATGTGGTCTAGCGGTTCAGTTGTTGCACTTGACTGCATGAGGTCCCGGGTTCGAATCCAGGGTCGGCCAACAAAAAGAAAACTGGGTTTTTTAAATTTTCCAATAAAAACAAATATGTTGCTCGGGATAGGATATGTGCCAGGCTAGCGATAGGCTTGCCACCTATCACATTGTGGGACTTAGTATCTTCGGCTAGTCGAGGGTGTCCTAGTTGTGCCTCTGCGTAACTCTTCGGGGATATGGGCGTGAAGATACTTTTTTTATAAATGCCACCAAGTTACCCATGTAACAACTACAATCGGGTAGTATTAAGACGGATATTTTTATGTTTTGATTCTAACAACTTACAACAGCAGTGGTAATAATGGCAAACAAATTACCCGTGTTACAACTATTAGACTACAGGCTCATGCCAAAAAATTAGACGGGTCATATAAATCACCAGGTGACGTATATAGGACGATATAAGAGCATAACATAATAAGATTCAGCACCATGCCGTCACCTGTAAGCTGTTCAACTGAGTGCAGGTGAGAATTCAAAAGCGAGCCCATTTTGTTCATTTATTTTTGTACGGCATTGTTATCATTGGATTAGAATTTATTGCAACAGTATGAAACTGATGCCATACAGAATAAAGTGACCAAATTTACCCTGGTAATTGTTAGAATATCAAAAAAATATCGGATTTGTGGCAGACCATTTTTTACGGCACTAAGCACTTTCTTATTATTTGTCATGGTTCTATCGATGATAACAGCCGTACAAAAATAAATAACCCCTCAGTCTCACCTGCACTCACTGTTGGACAATAAGCTGAAGGTGACGGCATAGTGCTGAATCTTATTATTTTATGCCCTTATATCGTCCTATATACGTTACCTGGTGGTTCATATGAACCATCATTTTCTTGGCATGGGCCTTTAGTCTATATAATCACTTGGTAGTAAGACGGGCAACAATTTAGTATTCCCCTTCTTGCAACTTACAACTGCAGTAGTACAAACGAAAAAAAATAACCGATCTCACTACTCCAAAGTAAAAAAATATATACACACATACACAAAGACATGTTTGTACATGTCGTCACGCCAAGTCCTTTTCAGGGTTGTGGTGTACGTTTTTTAATGGAGTTAGTGGTGTACGCTAGCCCCTCGACCAACGAGGCGGTCAAAAATCAGTCATAATCAATTTAAACTTATCAAATTGACACTAATTTTGTAAAATGGCAGACTTTAAACTCACTCGAATCAAATTATACCTACAATATTAGTCCACCCGTGGGCCGTTCCCAATTCGTTGGGCACTAATTGAGCGCAGTAAAACTTTAATCAACGACTCCAATTATTTTGTTAGGTGCCACATCGCGATTTGATAATTCTTTTTCGAATAATAACTAACGATTCCGAGATGGTCCCACATAAATAATATCAATATGCTACCAGCAGTTTTGAATGTTATAATTAATGATGATTCGTTAATCATTGTTTTTTGTTGACGACCTCGTCTTTGATGCATAAAATGTATGCATTATTAACAGTAACTCGAAAACCACTATCCGGATCACGATAAAATTGTTATGAGACCACCCGGGAATAATGACTAATATTACAAAAAGAATAATCAAAATCGGTTCGTGATTGGCCGAGTAATCGCATGACAAACATAAAAAAACATACAGACGGATTAAGAACCACCTCTTTTTTTGATTTTAAAGCATCAAGGCTCGCCTCTTTTCGTCCGACTTGATCTGCATGCCCTATTACTTTTCACTGATTTTTTTTGTTAAATAGTTTTTTAACATGGCTTTTTGTTACTTAAATAATTTTCATGATCAAAAGTATTTTTGAAGACTCCCCTTCAAACAAAATAATTACAAACTGTACTTTCGTAAAAGTACGTAAGTAAGTAAAGATACAGCGCGGCTATGCTAATATAGCGCGTTCCAACTAAAACTGGACGAGAAGGATAGTGCAGTTATTGTTGCCAAACTTAGAAATGTCTTTACTCTGACGTGAATTAACAATCCTCTTATATTTTGAATACAAATAATATAACTACTAAATCCTTTTTTGACGTGACAACGTCTTATGACCCGCTGCACGCACCACAAAACTTGACTCATGCGCCGTTACCTCGCTCAGAGGTGTTTCATTTAAGCCTTGAAGTGCAAGCGAGAACGCGGAACGAGCGACAAAGAGGCACAATTGGCCTCCGTTCTTATGACGTTGTCACGTTCAACTATCGTCAGTAAATCGACTTTACAGACAATCGCTTTTTTTAATTAGTCGTAATACATATTCCTAGTATGATGGTTTGGATTTTCTCGACTAATAAAATAAAAATAATAATGACGAAAAATCTGTACTTATTGCTTTAGGTTTTCCTTAAATTTTGTATATAGACTGGTGTTTATAATTATTTACAAAATTAATCCTATTCCGTAATTTATAGAACAAGTATTTAAGAAAACTAGTGGTTGCCCATTGATTGAAATTCGACCATAATGAATTTTAATATCTTGTTAATGAGTACGCCATCTCCATTTCTTAGGACTAACTACTTTCTTTTCAAA
>NJDC01008278.1:0-16012 GCA_002245475.1 Calephelis virginiensis | reverse complement strand
GTGAACATAATTATAAGATAGCTACTATCCGAAAAAAGGATCATCAAGCCGCGACTAATAATAAAATTAATGATGCTTTTTTACAGGTTGACTGCGCTTAAATTATTTCTATGCTTATCGGTCGCTTAAACCAGGTTGGGAATTATCGATCCTTAATATAATATTGTGGTAAGGATTTTATCAACTTTTTGATTATCTGCGGTTGGTTTCAGATCTTTTTGTTTCTCTCTTTGTGTGAAAAAAATAATGAGTAAGAACTAAACTAGGCAGGTCTTTAAAATGTTTATCACTTGGCACTCGATACTCTGTGTGCAACTGGATTGGGCACTAGGATTAGGGCAATGTAGTGTGTAAAATACGTATTTTCATAGCTACGTGTTGGGCTGGGTTTCCTGCGTAGAACATACCATCTGCATTTCTGCAAGCCAGCTCTTAAGAGACGAGCAAAGGTTAAAGGGGTCATTACCAACCAAAACACTGAAGGTAGGGTGTGGTATAGCATCTTGTTCGGGATTCACCACCTTACCTAAACCTGCTGCCATAAGGACAGTGTCATGTTTTGACCTGGAGGGTACTTACACTTGCGCAATAGGCCACAGGACAGACCTGTAGCATCTGTGGTGTCTATAAGTCAGCCCCGGCTATTTTTGAAGTGAAAACTTCTTTAGCGGCGTTTGCGCACTTTTTTTGGAATAGGTAAAAACTTCTCAACTCGCGTCAGATCGTCAGATCGTAAGACGGCGCAGGGCACATGCGCGAATAAGACGGCGCGAAATCTAAAATAAAACGTAGATTCATTACTCGTTGTGTATTGCTTAGATATTTCCGAAGAGTATAGGATTCGAATTGGATAATACGCCGCAAAATACCCACCATTACTTTCTCACAAGACAACATGATAGCAGATAGGTATAATATCAACAGACATTGCTCTATTTGTTCTATCTTGAATATAAGCTTTATGTGTAGACGAGCAATGTTCGTTGTACAGATAATATGACGACTCTCCTAGCCGTCACGTGGTCTTACTTTAGCGAGTTTTTGTAAAGCCAAACGTAGGCTATTGATATGAAAACAATATTTGTGCATAAATGATAGTACTTTCATACTGAAAATTAAAGCAATTCGTGCAAAATTATTCCCTAACCATTCCGCCGGCACTCCCGGAGTGCAATTTGTCTTTCTTTGTAAGGAGGCTGGTGTGTTTGTATGTTTTCCTATCACATGTAAAATAATAATCTGTAAAGGTATGTACTTAAAACAAAATAGGGTTTGTTACACTTTTTTATATATTTTTTATTATTATGTGATTATTAAATACACAAGACGCTCCTATTTTTCCGGTTGGATTTAAATTGAAACTATTTTATTGTTTAACATATTGTCTTAACTACTTAAAGGAAGTTTATGTGCTTGTTGTATTAAACACTTTCTTGTTTTAACTTCTTACATAAATAGGACATGTATGTACATAAATATGAGACTTGGATAAACACTGAGTAATCAGTTACTGTCATTTATAAATTTTATTAACATATACTTGTACCCTCCGTATATTAACTATACGTAGTAGGGTTCTTTCCTATCTCGCTTCATCCACATTTATTAGTCTTTTCATACAAATGCGCCGGTTTCGTCAAATGTCAACCTACGTCTTCCTGAGTACCTACAACTACTCGCATTTGCAATTTATGAATTTGACAAGGTTTTTTGTTTGTTTTCAAATAACTTGCACCGTATGTAATATTTTGAAATCATACGGTAGATAGGAAACGCTGACGTTTGTAAGTTGATCGCGTGACGATCAGGCGTCTTACCTATTGATGCGATTTTGCTGATTTATACTGTTTGGGCGGTTTACGTCTATACCCTATTTTTTTAACAAACGTATACCAAAAAAATGTTCTGCATTGCTATTGGTCAACAAATTTCATTTCAATCAATAAGAACGCTTTGAGAACGTTGTCAAAATATAAAGGCGCGTTCTGATTGGTTGAAATGAACTTGGTACTTGTTGTTTTTATTTTAAGTGATATTGATTTGAGGATTGAAAGCCAAACAACCAGTCGGATTACATAATTGGAAGAAGTTCATACTTCTTGGTAATGACCTCTTCCTTGGCTCGCATCTTACGAACGGCCTGGCATGAAGGCATATGATCTATTCTATATAGGAGACCGGATGGAATTGTAGGATAGAAGTAAATATAAGTAAAGTATCTTCAGGCCCATATCCCCAAGGGCTTAGGCAGAGGCACACACGACGAATCATATATTTATCATTTTATTAATAAATAAGTTTTTTTTTTATAAATGAGAAAGTCTGTTTGACTGTTACGCTTTCACGCCTTATTTCTTATTAAATGTTGCCCGTGGCGTTACCTCCGTGCTTAATAGTCCCACAGGAATAATTTTTCGTGATAAAAACTATCCTATATGTTAATCCAAGTTACCCTCTATGTGTGCCAAATTTCATGAAAATCAGTTCAGTAGTTTTTATGTGAAGGAATAGCAAACAAACAAACTTTCGCATTTGTAATATTAGTATGACTATAATTATACTTTAATTGTAAAACCTATCCTTTTGTATGTAAGAGAAGTCAAACAAGCAACCGGTTCATCTGTTGGTAAATGATCTCTACCGCCCACTAAATGTTCCATCACTAAAGGTATCGTATAGACGTCGCTGACCTTTGTTATTTTTTTATTGAAGACTTCTTAGTCGTGTTGCTTAAAATGGACTTAACATGTGACAGGTCTATAAAAAAACTAGACATTGAATACACTATTTCCGAATTCATACAAAAATGAAACTAATGTTATTTTATACTGTTTTATATTTTGTTGTGAGTGTATCGTTGTGATATGCAACGATAGGTTTTTTTTTCTATAACGTATTTTCATGGCCGTATAAGTATCACAGACGAGGTACGAAGAGGTACAACCAGGGCACCCACCATTAACCGAAGGTACTACTTAGTCCTATAACATGATGTGTAGTAAACTTATCGCCAACCGAGTGCGTATCCAATCCAATAGAAAATGTAAAAAAACACATTTTGAGTTATCCGACCCGGGAGTCTAACCTAGTCAACTCCAACAATAAATGATTAGACAACAGGGGTGATATTTTTTAAGACTATCGTTAAATCAAAACAAACAAAACATTGAGGTTTTGGCAGCATCGAGAGAAAAGATGGTCAAAGTTATTTCATAATTATTGAATTTCGTGTGTATATTGAGTGAAAATAGTCAATTTTTTTATGACATTGGAAAGCAAACAAGCAGGCGGATTTCCTGATGGAAAGAAATTCACCCCGCTAAGAGATACTAAAGGTGGTAATGGTGCGCTGCCAACCTGAGCCTCGAGCAAAAGTAAGCTTACTGGCTACATTACCCTCCAAACTAGAACACGTCATGACGTTATGGCGTCAGGAATAGGTAAGGCGTTGGTACCAACCCGGGTGAGTTGCTGCGAAACTCTACTACGTAGTCAGATGTCACGGTGTTAGTGACAGTAAGCCTGTGCTCGCCTTTTACGAGCTGCCTGGCAGGAAGGCAGATGTTATATTCTTCAAAGGTGCCCGAACCAACACGGAAAATAATTTTGCTGGCATTTTGTACAATGTTGTTTAGTGAAAGTGCACAAATGAAATAATCATGAAGAAATTAGTGTATCGTGTATTTCCTCGTTGCCGCCAAATCTGACTATATGAGCTTGAATGATGAGGCCACCGCTTTACCTAAGACCCTGACATGACTTATTGACGACTAATTATAATTGAATTCCGATTTTGGTAAATTGAACGCTAATTTATGCAATGACAAAATTGACTAATGGCAAAATGCTAACGCGAATGCCAATACCTAAAGAAAGAAGAAAGAACACAGCTTTTGACACTTTAGCACGTTTTTGTTCGTGTTATTATCACGATACTGTTAAATTTAAATATGTATAATACTGACAATGATACCTTCGTCCTACGCTGTTTAACCTCTTATGTAAATAAGCACAAAAAGTTGTCGGTCGACGACCTAAGTAAAGTTAAATAAGTTTGTACAGTCATTCACACATTTTTAGATGATGTTTTCGTCTAAAAGTATCTTCACACCCATATCCCGGAAGGAGTTAGCAGAGGAATAACTAGGGCACCCACGACTAGCTGAAGACACTAGGTGGCAAGCCTATTGCCAACCGGGCACATAACCAATCCCGAGCAACATTTTTTTTTATTAAAAGATTGGAAATACCACATTTTATTTTTGTTGCCCAATCCGGGATTCGAACCCGGGACCTCAAGAAGTCAAGTCCAACACTTGGACCGCTAGACCATAGAGGCTTCTTACACAGAGAATTCTATACAGGACTTTCTTTCAGTTTTAAAAAATGTTGACGCGCACAAGTACTACTTGTATAGTTCATGGGAATAAAGTTTTTTTCTGATTCTAATTCTGATACAAACCTTCAGCCTACGTTGTAAATAAAAACATAGATTTACGTGCGCAAAACAAGCTTACTTATGTGTTTTATAATTCCACAGTAGCACGTTCAGATTGATATTGAGGTGGAGGGCCGTCAATATGTTTTTGTAGCTTTATTGTGCTCCCTATTATCATGTTCCAAATTGATGAAATTCCAATTCCAGCTGGGTTAGTTACTCTCAAAACATCCGAGCTTAAGAATAGGCAAGGCATGGTCCACATTTTCTGTATCTTTATTTGTCTGTCAGTCTGTTCCTACTCCACGGCTAAACTATACAGATTTTGTTGAATATGCATATAGTTTAAGTTTCGGGTTCAAAACTGGCTATTTTTTTCAAAAATCTGCACCCGAAGGACTAGCATACGAAATTTGTATGTAAATCGTCGTCGGCGTGTTTTTATTAAAAGGGTAATGAATATGAAGGAATCCAGACAGGTTTGCCAGGATCGTGAGGTTTGGCTTCCATACTCTCTATCTATCCTTTAAGGGTCTTAGCGTGAAAAAATGTATGTCGTAACCATTCTACGCTGACAAAGTCAGGAGCAAATAGCTGTTTAAAAATATAAAAAGGGTACCTTTTAGTTTGTGGTTTTGGGGATGTGTACCGTGGATAGTTAACCTTAAACCTGCCACATTCGGAATTTTTTTCGATCTCTCGAAACGGAATTTCGCTCATAGCAAATTCAAGCAAATTCCGTACAAACAATATTAATGTACTAGCCGACTCAGCAAACTTCGTATAGCTTGACATTAACAGCTACATTATATTTGATGCTCCAATAATAGCGGAGTCTGTCGGACCCAATCTAAAACAAGTAAATATCTTCACGCCCATATCCCCGAAGAGGTAGACAGAGGTACAACCAAGGCACCTACGACTAGCCGAAGACACTAAGTCCCACAATGTGATAGGTGGCAAGCCTAACGCCAACGGGCACATTTCCAATCCCGACCAACATTTTTTTTATTAGAAGATTGGAAAGATAAATTTTCTTTGTGTTTGCCGACCCGGGATTCTAACCCGGGACCTCATGCAGTAAAGTCCAACACCCGGACCGCTAGACCACAGAGGCCATATATCAATCTAAAACAGTTTAAAAAATCAACGACTTCTTACAAATAAAAATAAATAAAAAAATAATTTTCCAATTGACCAAATTTTATATTTAAACCATTCTTGATTCCACTGGAACACACACTAAAAATTTCATCGAAATCGCTCCAGTCGTTTAGGAGGAGTTCAGTGACATATACACGCACACAAAAAACATATATTTGTATGAATTTGCGACGTTCGAATTTTTTTCGAATCGGAGATCCGTGATAACATTGCGAATGTATTTCGCGATATGTTGGTCAAGTTCTACGTCATCAGGAAAAAGTATAGTTACGTAAAGTCTCCTTTACCGATATGAACTCTCTTATTTACCATTCTTAAGATACGTAGGACGCAATGTCTACGTTCACGCAATATTTATTTATCGTATATGATTACATTCTTGCGATTGCTATTTTTTACCTGTTAGTGTATTTCGTAAAATGTCTACTGTTTTTTAAGCCCGTTCCAGATGGTAGGAAACGCGCCTTCCAACAAAATTACCTTGAAGGTAACTTTGTTTCAACCTTCCGACTGTTATTGAATTAAGATTAAATATGCGTTCCATATGGATGTAAACAAATGTTTACCACTGTCTAGAGCCCCCTCATTCATTTTGGATTACTTAATCAGATATTAAAAGGGTTTCTGGACGGTTGTAATCGTTGGTTTGCATCGATCTTGAGTGTAAATTTAATCCTTAAAGATAAAAACAAATTTTCCTACAAGGTAACTTTTGTAAAAAGGCTTGTTTATAACCGTTTAAAACGCATTCAAGCCTTCTATATACCCATTTGCTAAAAACAACCTTGAATTGAAAAAATATTCCTTATCACATGGCGATGTGATCTAATGAAAAATCTAATGAAAAACTAATCGATATATATATATTCGTATATAGATCGATTAGTAGTATTGAATTGAAAAAATATTCCTTATCACATGGCGATGTGATCTAATGAAAAATCTAATGAAAAACTAATCGATATAACATATGTACATATGTTTACATGTTACTTATATATATATATATATATAAGTAACATGTAAACAGTCAATTTGATAGCCTTTTCTTCTCCGATAAAAAATAATCATAATAAATAAAATACGATTTTAAAAATTAAAATTAACGATCTCACTTTTTCTGAGAGTCATAAAATTAATTAAAAACAGAATCTGATTTAATTAAAAACTGAACAATTTCATTTCTTATGACAGATTAAAATAAAATATTGGACTTTTAATAAAATTACAAAAGTAAAACACTTGCATAGTAAAAAAATGTTATGCAAGCGTTTTAAAAAAATGGATATGTTTGTTTATGTTATAAAATAAATAGATATTTTATTTACGTCAAAACCTTACTGACATACCAACTGTATAAATAGTTTTAACGTAGAGACGTAAAGGTAAAACACAACTATACAATAATATTTAGGAAATTTCATAGCCGTCCATATTTATAAAATAATTACAAAACACATATAAAACTAAATTTCTTTTCTACAAAATTGGGGTAATCTTATAATTAACACTAAGCAGTAACTTCATTGCGCCCTAGGGACAAGTTGGATTTATCTTGATTGCTGGATCTACTTTGTTAGAGCGGTGTAATTGAAAGCAATCTTATTTTTTAACCCTCAACAGAAAAAGTGGACTGTTGTCTGTGGCATCATAACTTTTGATTGTATGGGCCGATTTTGATGTGGATTTTTTATTTGATTGCTGCATTAAAAGCAATGTATCCTAAGGTGTAAATTTTACAACAATTCCTGTGGCCATTGTTTGACCAATTATGTTAGTCCAACTTTTTATTTTCAACAACAAAGGCAACAAAAAGATAATTTGGTTTTTCCAAATTTCTAGTTAAAAAAATGTTGCTCGGGATTGGATATGTGCCCGGTTGGCGACAGGCTTGCCACCTGTCACATTGTAGGACTTAGTATCTTCGGCTAGTTGAGGGTGCCCTGGTTGTGCCTCTGCCAACCACTTCGGGGATATGGGCGTGAAGATACTTTTTTTTTTTTAATTTATGTCATTAGACAACAATCGGTACGTACAATATCTGAATGGTCTAAAATCTAAGCCTAGTGCTTCTTCACTGTTCGGGTTCGGGTTATTGATTATTTTAATATTATTATTTAACTAATAAATTATTATTTTTTTACCTTAAAGTCCGTGTTGGTCCGGGCTTCTTTGCAGAATAGACCATCTGTCTTCCTGCCAGGCTGCTCGTAAAAGCCGAGCATAGGCTTGCCGTCACTAACACCGTGACATCTGACTAGGTGGTAGACTTTCGCAGCGACTCACCCGGATCGGTACTACCGCCTTACCTATTCCTGCCGCCATAACGTCATAACGTGTTCCGGTGTGAAGAGTAAGGTAGCCGGTAAACTTACCTTTGCTCGAGGCCTAACATCCCGGCCGCAGGTTGGCAACGCACCATTGCCACCTTTGGTGTCTCTAAAATGAAAACATGTGTAAATTAAAAGTACATGAAGACATTCTAACAAAGGCAAATTTGGACAGTTAATAATAAATACCACTTTAGATAATTTAACTAGTATATTTCGATAATTGAATGGAACACAATAAGCTATTATATGACTGTAATTTAATACACGAGACGCGACAGACCGCTGCACCGATAGGTGCCTAACATCCCGGCCTCTGGTTAGCAACGCACCATTGCCACTTTTGGTGTCTCTAGGCGGCGTGAATTTCTTACCATCAGGAAATCCGTCTGCTTGTTTGCCTTCCAATATCATAAAAAAAATATAATATTAAATCACAATGTTAATAATAAAATATCACAGATCGCCCAAACTTGGAGTTTGGAAACTAAATAGTTGACCTTGATAAATGAAGGTGGCGTTCTTATTAAAAAGGTATTTAAATTATTATGGACGAATTTCGATCAATGGGCGACCACTAATTCTTGTAAATAGGTTTCCGAAAACCTTCTAAGAGGATACCTTCTTGACTACTATTTATCTGTGTGGTCTAGCGATCCTTTCGCATCGGCGCTCATTACTATTAATAAAAAGTAATGAAAAATAATCTAATAGGCCTACACGCTAATGAATAATAGCCCAATTTTTTTATTAACTTTTACCTCTCTCCCATGGGCCCCTTTAGTGAGAGGGATCAAAAGTATCTCATAACCTTCATCATCATGTTTATCATTTCAACAGTCAAATTTTATTACGATCGGTTCAGTATCTTCAAGTACCATTACGGCCACATTAATGTAGGCAAAGGCAAAATAAAAAAATCGTGAACTTTAATAAAATATGCTAATAAATGTACCTCGTAGACCCGGTTTTAAAGCAATTTTAAAGCAATCAATTTAAAAACTCCAAAAAACATCACAAATTTCAGATAGGAATTTAAACTATCTGTTGAGGTAGGTATACTTTCTACCTGTCAGGGGAGTCTAAATTTAATAACCATACACCATTAAAAACGAAGATACAGCAAAAAAAAATGTTGTTCTTTTGGGAACGTGTGCCGGTTTTTTTTATTGACAATTATTTGTCTAGTATCCGAATATTTCGGTTGATGAAGATCCTTAAAATCAAATTGTATAGTTTTATTTCGCTGTCCATTAGATGATAAAGGTGTACGAGTAAAATCAACGTACCCCGGGGATAAGTTGGAACTGTCTTGATTGCTGGAACTAAATTAATCAAGAAAGTTTCGATAGACAACAATTTCTAATTTTGTGGTGTTTTACATTAAACAATTAGTGGATTCATTCTAATTTGCGGTGGTGGTAGTTTAAGGTAGAATTTACATTCATTGAAATTAAATTAATTTACATTCTAAAATTGTTTGTATTAACCTGTAAGTGCTGTCGTACCCGTCTCACAGATACCGCACTTCGATTTTGGTGTGTTATTCAATGTAGGTGGGCTCCACCCACCCGCCGCCCTCAGTACCTTCATACAATACAGGAAGGTATCTATCTATCAGTGGTTGTTGCGCTAGCGCCGCGTGTCCTGTATTTCCATGGTGGGCTCCCCCCCTTCTCTTGGACGTCAGGTCAGCAGTTACGTATATTTTATCCGCCGTTTATTAGTCGTCAGCACATTAATGACGTTATCTTTGCCATAGTGTCTGGCGGTCGGACTTGACTTCTTGATGTTCCGGGTTCGATCCCCAGGTCGGTCAACAGTAAAATTAGAAATTGTGTATTTTCAATTTTATAATAAAAATAACGTTGCCTGGAATTGGATATGTGCCCGGTTGGCGTTAGCCTACCTATCATATTGTGACACTTTTAATATCGTGGGTGCCCTGGTGTGCCTCTGCCTACGTCTTCAGGATATGGGCGTGAAGTTACCATGTCATGACAACATTCCAACTACTAATCACCTATTTCCAACTACTGTGCGGGAAAATTCAGTGATTTATTTTACAAAGCAAATCACTGAATTTTTCCACGGTAAAAGATCAATTTCAAGTGTTGTGATTTTTTTATTATAAGAGATTCCCGTTTTCTGAATAGTATTTCTATGTTGTTTAGTTTATAAAAAAGATAATGCTGTGGTATTGATATGATTATACCACATATAAGAACGATTAAGGCCACAAAATGTCACTTTCTAAACTTAGAATTAACAATTTTGATTTTGCTGATCTCTAAATAAAATAAATGTTGATTACTGCTATTTATTTTATTTTATTTTGCATTTCCAGTAGAGTAATTAACAAAAGATAGGTGTAATTAGTAATAATAATTAAAAATATACACCTAAACCAAGGTTTTGGACACCCACACAGTCTTCTCAAAAACTACGTCTCTCAGACGTAACCACTGTGCTTATGTCTTACATAGGGCAGGATAGCAGCTAAAGCTTAATAAATAATCATGTAATTAATAAAACACAGTGTGTAAATTGTAAATAAATAATAAAATTTACCAATTTTATTAAGAACCTATTAAAATAATTGCACAGAACAAGTTGGTAGAATATGTTGCAAAACTTAAATAATTTAACATCTTTGTTACACTCATATTCCGCAAATAAATATTTTTTCTTTTGTTTTCTTTCTTTTCTTTAAGATTCAAATAATTAAAGTCAGTAAAACTGCAAAAAACGACCCTAAATATTTTATTAGGTACGTCGCGATTTGATCATTATTTTTATTAATATGTTGTAATATCATTTAGATTTTGATTTGTTTTTCTTTTTATTTGGAATATTGAAGCCATAGATCAGGTTTAAATATGAATATTTTTTATGATATTGGAAGGTAAACAAGCAGACGGATTTCCTGATGGTCAGAAATTCACGCCGCCTGAAGACACCAAAGGTGGTGATGGTGCCTTGTCAACCTGAGGCCGGGATGTTAGGCCTCGAGCAAATGTAAGTTTCCAAACCGGAACACGTCATGACGTTATGGCGGCAGGATTAGGTAAGGCGGTGGTACCAATCCGAGTGAGTCGCTGCGAAACTCTACCACCTAGTCAGATGTCACGGTGTTAGTAACTTTAAGCCTATGCTCGCCTTTTACGAGCTGCCTGGCAGGAAGGCAGATGGTCTATTCTGCAAAGAAGCTCGGACCAACACGGGGAAGATCGGCAAATTTCGTAGCTAACTGTTACTTGTCTAGGCACCGACGTACTTTAATGATTCAGTTGTCTTTTTATTATTTTATATATTTAACACTAGTTACCTGTGTACCTGACTGTCATACCTACGGCCAGATTTAGATTTCAGTATCATGAGAAATTTATTATACATATGTATAAATAAATATATGTTACATACGAGGGGCCTTCAATAATTGCTTAGCCTCATCGCCCCATGGCGTTATTGTTACAAAAGAGTTTTACTATCGTGCAGTAAATACTTTTTGAAGTCTATCAAGTAGTTTTCAGTCTTTTCCCTTCATTTGTTTTTTTTTTGACCGCCTTTGGAAGCGAGCGTGTCGGTCGGTTTTGCAAAAATGGAAAAAGAACAATATCGTTCGGTGATTAGATTCTTGTTTTTGGAAGGGAAAACGCGCAGCGAAATCAAAGAGCGCTTGGATGCTGTGTACGGTGACTCTTCTCCTTCGATGGCGACCGTCAAAAATTGGTTCAACGAGTTTGCTCGTGGCCGCACGTTGGTTTTCGATGAGCCACGCCCAGGTGCACCGAAAACGGCTACTACAGAAGAAAATGTAAAAAAAATCCACGATCTCGTGTTGGCAGACCGACGACTGAAGATTCACGAGATAGCTGAGACTGTAGGCATCGCAAATGGGACAGTGCATCATATTCTGCACGAAGAATTGGGTATGAAAAAGTTGTCGGCGCGATGGGTGCCGCGTTTGCTCACACCAGGCAACAAGCGCAACCGTGAGACCACATCGGCGACATGTTTGGCGCTGTTTCAACGCAACCCGGCGGAGTTTTTGCGTCGTTTTGTGACCGTCGATGAAACATGGGTTCACTGGTACACACCAGAGACCAAGAAACAGTCGAAACAGTGGACTTTACCCGGCGAACGTGCTCCAAAGAAGGCGAAGACTGTTCAATCGGCAGGAAAGATGATGACTCACAAGGTGTGATTTACATCGATTACCTCTAGAAGGGTAAAACAATCACGGGGATCTACTATTCTGACTTATTGGGCAGATTCGACGCCGAATTGAAAAAAAAACGGCCCCATTTGGCAAAAAAAAATGTGCTGTTCCACCACGACAACGCGCCGGCTCACACCTCCGCCGTTGTCATGACCAAATTGATCGAATTGCACTACGAATTGCTGCCCCATCCACCGTATTCTCCAGACTTGGCTCTATGCGACTTTTTCTTGTTCCCAAAATATGAAAAAGTCACTCGCCGGCAAAAGATTTGGGTCGAATGATGAGGTCATCGCCGATACAGAGGTCTATTTTGAAGACCTCGGGAAACCGTATTTTTTTGACGAGTTAAAAAAGTTGGAGCATCGCTGGTCCAAGTGTATTGAATTGAAAGGAGACTATGTTTAAAAATAAATCTTTACTTTCTCAAAATTTTCTTTATTTTTTCTTAGGCTAAAAATTTATTGAATGGCCCTCGTAAATGTGTTTGGTTTTGGCTGAAACTGAAATTATGCCCGAAAGTTCGGTATCAATTTCGGCTGAAAACCAGTTTCGGTCATACACTATTAAATAGTGTAAAATTTAAATATTACAAGAAAAATCATTAATATTGCTTACTTAAATAAATAATAAGTAAATATTTCTGGACAAGTTACACAAATTGAATCTAATCCCAAAGTAAGCAAATTATATGCTTATGTTATGGGTCTTAGTCAACGATTCTAATACATAGAAATACTTAAATAGATACCAGGATATATTTAAATTCATAAAGCCCTATCAATAATGAGCATGTTAGGAAGATTTATCGCAGAAAATGAACATGGGTAGGAAATCACTAAAATATACTGAGCTTTAAAATTGGTATGCCCTAGGGACTTGATTGGCGGAACTAATTTAAAACTCAGTGTAAGGTTCAAGGGGAAATTCCTAATTTAACGGTTCTCTACATTCGTTGATAATTAAAGAGAGATTAAACTTCAGGTGAATGGATTGAGCGTAAATGGTATTAGGAGAGTTGTAATATTTTAGTTGAAGTAAAATTTTCTCTGTGTAACGGGAGTTGTAGACGGTTGTAAAAACTGGTTATAAATATTGGTTGTCATTCATCTGGAATGTAAGTTATTCCAAATTGAATAATAATCGAAAGGTTGAAACAAAGTTTCCTCCAATGTTACCATTGTTGAAAATTGTGTTTTAGAACTGTTTAAATCATTTTTAAAACATGCTGAGTTTGACGTAACTATACATGTCAATTTGGGTCACGATTTCAATGGACGTTTGTAAACACTGGTTTGCAACGATCTATTTGGACTGGCGATTTAATCCAATTTTAACAATAACCAAAAGATGGAAACAAAATTTCCTCTAAGGTTACCTGTTGACGTATAGACGAAGATCATATGCAATACATGTATACCTTTTTTTTATGATATTGGAAGGTAAACAAGCAGATGGTTTCCTGATGGTAAGAAATTCACGCCGCCTAGAGACACCAAAAGTGGCAATGGTGCGTTGCTAACCTGAGGCCGGGATGTTAGGCACCTATCGGTGCAGCGGTCTGTCGCGTCTCGTGTATTAAATTACAGTCATATAATAGTTTATTGTGTTCCATTCAATTATCGAAATATACGAGTTAAATTATCTAAAGTAGTATTTATTATTAACTGTCCAAATTTGCCTTTGTAAGAAGGTTTACAACCATCTAGAATGTCTTCATGTACTTTTTATAATTTAAGATTTGCTCTACAACTAGCGGGTGTTAAATGTGGTAACGTTGCACTTTATAATTTGAGATAATTTGATTTTGCACTATCGGATGTAACTGCTAAAGACACTGATTTTGACGTCATTGAAAATCATCAAGCTATAGACTACTACAGGAGGCTATACTTTTAACAAATTTCATTTCTACATACTGCTGATTTTCAACAGTCATCTCTTTCAGAGTTTCAGTGTCTTGTGATGCCAATTAACAAAGTCAAAATGAAAAACAGGTCGGAACATTAGAGAGAGTGTCAGCAATATTTGGAAATGGCATCAGTTTTTTAGGGGATAGATTCATTTTGTGTGACTATTCAAGGGATTTAGAGGCATTCAAAACTTTAATTTTAGTCACAATTTCAAGTGCAATACAATTTAGACGTGTTGACACATAAAAATTTTGTACTTGATTTTGCGCTAGAGGCTGTACTTTTTCTGTATCTATATAGTTTAGAAAAGAAACAAGCGCAAACATTTTTTGATTGTAAGAAAAACAGGTCACCTGCAGATATGAAATAATGGTATCACCATTGCTAAGGTTGAAAGAAGTTGGGAACTTAATATTTTTCTATCAGAAACTTGACCACCTACATTATTTACTAAAACTGTACACGATCATCGGTGAAAACTATCTGTATAGCAGCAAGTTAAAATAAGGCTGAAGTATCAACATGGACAAGTTGTTTGTACTACAACACCTTGTCTATTTGTAGAGGATATCTTAAGTAGAGGCAATCTTAAGAATAGAAATAACATAGCTCGTGTAATTATAATATACTGAATATTATTATTTTGATAAATCCTAATTTCAAGCATCTTTTCCGCCCATATCACCGAAGAGGTAAGCAGAGGTTTCGTACCCGGGACCTCATGCAATCAAGTTCAACACCTGAACCGCTAGACCACAGAGGTGATAGGCTTAATTTTAAGGTTCCAATTTGTAGAAAATGTTGTACCAAATATGGAAAAATGGGAACTAAAATATGATTTTGCTTAATTAGCTAAACATACCTAGTAAAAAAGTAATGCAGTATCCAAGTATTAGTAAATTAAAGTATTAGTGACATTAAATAGCTATAAAATCAGTATACCCCTAGTTTGAAATGCCTTAATTTGTTATAAAAAGTGAAATTAGCACTAAAGTAATAAAGCATCCAATAACTGTTAGTAAGCTATAAATTATAAAATGATCAGGGGCAATCACGTGATGAAATTCAACTGTATAATCACTGTGCCCTGGTGACCAGTTGTAACTGTCTAAATTGGTTATAAAAATTAAATATAGCACAGAATTAATGCAGTTTTCAAGTATTAGTAAGCTAAATAATCAGGCAATCTCGCGATGACATTGAACTGTAAAATCAGCGTGCCCCGGCGACAAGCTTAAACTGTCTTGAGTGCTGGAACTAATTTAATCAGGATAATGTTGGAGTCGAAAACAATTTCCAATTTCACGGCCCTATACATTGTTTGATGATTGAATGTATTATGTATTTCAGTTAAACTTAACAAGGTTACGCAGATGTGGATAAGGTGTTACCTGAATATTATGTATTACCAGCTCTTCCCATTTGGCACGTATGCATACATTTCTAATTTTTCATAGAAATAATCTAGCTTATGTTCATCAGCGATGAAATCTGCTTTTAGTGATAAAACATTTTTTATTCAAATCGGTTCAATAGTTTTGGAGCATATTAAATACAAATAATCTCAATATCTTTCCTCTTTAACGTTAAAGTGTTGATGATTAACCGACAGCAGCTCCAGCAACCGGGTCCAATTGATTTTTTTAAAAATTATGCATAACTATAAAAAAAGATACCCACATAAAATATAAGGCCAATCGGTTTAGCCGTTTAGAAATAATGCGGAATACGTAAGTACGAAAGGATCATTTTTACAACCCGATATCCTTCCTCCACCTATCAACCCCGAAACCCGTTGTTTCGTCAAATTAGGCAATGTCCCTCGGTAAAAAGTAGCCTATGTTTATTAGAGATAATGTCGGCTTCTAATGGTGAAAGAATTTTTCAAATCCGTCCAGTAGTTTCGTAGCCTATTTAATACAAAACAAACAATCAAATCTTTCCT
>NJDC01008275.1:132664-151484 GCA_002245475.1 Calephelis virginiensis | reverse complement strand
GCCTAACATCCCGGCATCAGGTTGGCAACGCACCATTACCACCTTTGGTGTCTCTAGGCGGTGTGAATTTTTTAACATCAGGAAATCCGTCTGCTTGTTTGCCTTCCAATATCATAAAAAAAATGTTTTGTATGGTTGTATATACTTACTAGTTGGTAAGTTGGTAAGTTAGAGTAACTACCAAAAAAGCGAATCCAGTTATTTATAGATAGATTTTAACTTGACAATTTGTTTACAGAAAACTTACATGTACAGCTATTGAGTCGTGACATCTCCAGAAATGTCAAAGAGAAGCAATTCAGAGGTATGAACGCTTTCACATCGCTAATTACATGTTTGTTAACTAATACTCGACGAGAAGCTTGATTTAAATGTAATTAAGGCAAGAGAAGTTAGATATAAATTCGACGAATAGACCTTAGATTTTCCAACTTTGAGTTTAGTATTCATATTAACTCATATACACAAGAATTTAAGTCGATTCATTATGAATCAGACTTCAAATTTCTATGAATGATGGTAATGGAGTTTCCACGAAGTCAAACTTTGATACATATTTATATTTTAGAGGCTGTGTCAAATACTAAAACAACCAGCGATGTTTCGGTTACATTCACTTCATACATGTGTAAAACAATGAATATCTACATATATAAAAAAGTCGTGTTATTTATACTACTGAAGATCGGTTGAACCAATTTGGCTGAAAATTAATAGGAGGGTAGCTTAGAACTAGGAGACGGATATATAATAATTTTTATCCTATGCTAATGTGAGAAAACTAGGATAATCAACATTTTAATTTTTCCTGTGCAACTGAACGGGTTTAACAAAGTTTGCCGGAACAGTATACTATCTGCTATAATATCTATAATAACATTTAAAACCCTGCCAAGTGCGAGTCGGACTCGCACTCGATGGGTTCCGTACTATAATCTATCTATTAAAAATTACGTTGGTTGTAAGAGAGCTTTAATGTTTACTTTATTGTTATTTAATTATTTATTTTGAAATACACGAGTAAATGTTCCGTTAAAATTTGAAGAGTCTACATATTACCGTTTTTAACATTGAACAAAAAATACAAAAAAAAACACTGACCCCCTTGATATATTTTTTTTAATTTTGAGTATTTGTTGTTATAGCGGCAACGGTAATACATAATTGTGAAAATTTTAGTTTTTTACCTATCACGGTTTATGAGATACAGCCTGGAGACAGACGGACAGACAGATAGACTGAGAGCGGAGGCTTAGCAAAACAGGGTCCGTTTTTACCCTTTGAGTACGGAACCCTATAAAAGGACTTAAAAGTAACAAAGTTATTAGAAAACAGTTCACTTCTCACGTCAAACCTATGATTATTAATATTCATTTGACAGCTCAACTGCGTCATTTAAGCTTGCATCTGGCAAGCCTAAATGACGTAATAAAGTTAAATCAAAAAGTGATTAGACAAAATACTCGTACAAATGTGTTGCTGATTGGGTGGTTCCCGATTTGAGTCTTTATTAACACAAGGAGAATTTATTATCACATAAGGATAATACACTTATTAACCTCTTGTGTTAATATTTCCGTGCCATCAACACCTGAACATTACAGGCAGTGACATTAAGGGGGCACAAATAAGTAAATAAAGCATTTTAATTCGGTTCAAAACCTGATTATAGTCATGATAATAGTAACAAACGCTTTTACGAGCAGTTGACCTATATTCTTCAGTGGATTCCGTAAATGCCACTTCTATCTCATCCTATTCACGATGTTAGTAAATATATAATAAACTATAACAATATAAGGCAGTATTTTCGAATCATAGCCGACATTAAAACTTTTCTACAAGGAAACCCTTTTGTGAGGTAAATCCTTCTTACTTTAGTTTTCACATTTCAAGGCGTAAGTCGATAAGATGTGCGATAAAATCGAAGAGTCTTTAACTTTATTCAAATATTTTACCATCAAAAGTTAAATCACTTCACTCGATTTTTTGGAAAGATGAATATCACAAAAATTTATTCTGTGCCGTAACTGTGAGTACCTATTTTAGCCGCTATAAAATGAGTACTAAAACGCTGCTGTATTTGCACATAAAGCTTCACAAACCTTGAAACTTTTCCGCTAATTTATTCAAAACTGCATTTCAATTGTTTGTCAAATTTGATACGTTATTTCAATGTTCGTTTGTTAGTTTTGTTTTTAAACGTCGTCATTTAGTTTTCATAAAAGTCATAAGCGACAGAAAAAGCGAGTTACTCTTCTAGTGGTAAACAAAGCATAACCTTAGCAAATAGGTATCATATTATAATATGTTACTAATACCTCGCTATTATAAATCACGTAAGCAAGTGTACCGGCTATTCTCCGACAATGGTGTACACTGAACATATAATGCTGAGAGGCCAGAAATAGGTAAGGCTAAGTTTGCAATCCAGGCGAGCTGCAACTTTTTAACCTATCCATGGCAGATTTCGCTATTGAAATAAACCAAAAACCTTTATTGCCGTTATGTGATAAATAACTCAGAAATAGCGAACTAAGCTATGACATTCTAGTCGCAGATCGTTCCCAATTATAGCCCTAAATTGCGTAGCAGTTAGTGCCCGACAGCGTTAGTGCCGACGAAGTAATGCACTCCCCGAAACCCCACAACCTGGGCCTAAATCTTAATATAATTACTTATTTAGTTAATATACTTACGAACAACAGTATCTTTTTGTCAATCTATGATATCATTTTAACCAATGGTGACCTCCGCACTATTTTTTTTATGATATGGAAGGCAAACAAGCAGACGGATTTCCTGATGGTAAGAAATTCACACCGCCTAGAGACACCAAAGGTGGTAATGGTGCGTTGCCAAAATGATGCCGGAATGTTAGGCGTTGAGCAAATGTAAGTTTACCAGCTACCTTACCCTCCTATCTGGAACACGTCATGACGTTATGGCGGCAGGAATAGGTAAGGCGGTGGTACCAATCCGGGCGAGTCGCTGCTAAACTCGACCACCTAGTCAGATATCACGCTGTTAGTGACAGTTAGTCTGTGCTCACCTTTTATGAGCTGCCTGGCAAGGAAGGCAGATGGTCTATTCTACAAAGGAGCCTGGACCAACACGGGGAAAACAGGGATTCAAACACTGTGAGTCCCTTTTTTTTATTGGCTAATATGTTGCTAACCTCGCGGTTATTACTGTGAGACTCGCACTCAGTATGTCTATTGAAATAAGACTGCTTTGACTTTTATTTTCTAAGCAGTGATAAGTGAACCGATAAGAAATACTTCACCCGCACACTTGCTAGTGCACTTGTTGTTTACTTGTAACAAAGTAATACGTCATTAGCGCACTTTTTTGCGCCAGCTTTGCTTTTATCCATAGCCATTATGGGTAGGACAGTTAATATATTATATTTAAGTTTGCCAATAACCAGTAATAAATAAGTCACCAGATTACCACCAGTGGACGGGGGATTTATCGTAATATTCTGATGCCGACAAAAAATAACTAAATTTTTTTGGGGTTCGGAGTGGACCAGCCTGCGCCGATGCCTCTTTATAAGAGCTGACGGTAACATAGCCGTAATATAACCCTTATTTGAAGTGCGTTGGTACTGTTGTCATCGGGTGTGCGTGATGGTCCTTAAAATCCCGGACTGTGTGAAGCGTATGTTATGCTTCTCTCTTCTTTCAATTCGGTAATTTCCGGATAGTTGGAAAGATACGTTTGTTTTTCCTTCTTCTTTCTATGATTACCCACCTATTTCCATTCTCCCTTTCTTATTAAAAGTATTAGAGATATTGGTTTATAAACAGCTTAGCACGTTTTTGTTTAAAAATAATCTTCTCAGTCCTCTCCAATCTGGCTTTCGTCCTTGCCATAGAGCACAACTCTGATAATATTCGGATGGACATTGACAACAAATTAATGACGATCTTATGTTAGCAACGCTTTCAACACTGTTGATATAGATATGTTTTTACTTATTATGCAATCGTTTAATATATCATCTTTCGCATTACAATGCCTTAGTAATTATCTCCAGGGTCATCGACAGCGCGTTAAAGTAAACGATAGACTTTCTGCTTGGTCTAATATCATTTCCAGTATGCCTCAAGGTGGTGTACTCTCACCTGTTCTCTTTTCAATGTTTATCAACTTTATCATTCTGAAGTACTTTCAAAATATCACATTTATATAGACATTTCAAAATGTATACTCAAGTAACATGTGAAGAACTTAAGCCAGCTATACATAAAATACATTCAGATCTCCGGTATATTCAAGATTGGTCCATTCGTTTTTGTTTAAACCTTAATCCAGTAAAATCACAAATAATTACTATCGGAATCCATCAAAAATTTAATATCTAGGGTTGACTGGGTCACACTTCCGAAAGTAGTTTTAAATGGAACGCATATTCTTTTTTCTAAAATTTTATCGATAAAAGTTATCGTGGTCTGTGCATATCAAGGAACTTAATAAAACAAATTCTGCATAAGCTAGTTGTTTAAATCGTCTTAGAATTTTTCTCCCTATATCGACTAAAATTGCACTAGCACAATCCTTGCTCCTTTCAATCCTAAATTATGCGGATGCTAGTTACTTGAATTTCACTGAAAATCAACTAAATAAACTCGAGCGTCTTCAAAATTTTGCTATACGGTTCATATTTGAACTTCGCAAATATGACCATGTTTCTGATTTTCGGACAAAACTCGAGTGGCTATCGATTCGCCTTCGCAGAAATGGTCATACGCTTAATATTTTGTATTTTAAAAATATTTTATTTTTAAAATATAATTAAACCCCCCGGCCTATTTTAAAAATAGGTTTATTTTTCTTAACGAAGATAATGTTGCTCAACGTCATTGTAAAAGATTTTTATTAAAGGTTCCGGAGCATTAAACAAAACTTTATAAATACTCATTCACATTACAGACTATTAAGCTATGGAACTCTTTGCCTGTTGAAATAAGAGAGGCAGATAGCAACCACAGATTTAAGAAGATGGTTAGGGAGTTTTATCTGAACTCTTTAGTACCAAGTTTATAACATGTCAATACTAACTGTTTAATGTTTATTTTTTTTGCTTTGATTTTTTTACTTTTATTTATAAACACTTTTATTGCAAGATATTAAATCATTTCCTAAATTCATTATTTGAACGACTATTATATCTTCTATATAGATATTGTACCTTCTCCTTATTTTGATGTATCTTCTAAACGTTGGTTGTTTGGAAGAGATCGCTTGTAAGCGATAAAACCACCTATTGTATATATATTTGTCAATATAATATGTACAACTTTTATGATTTAGTTGTACGATAAAGAGTTTATTATTATTATTATTACTAAATCTGGTTATACGATATCGCGCACTGTGGGAAACCTGAAAAGTACATCATAACTAATTGTATCTACTACTTGGTACACGCGGCGGTAAACTATTATATTTTCCTTCATCAAAGACTTATTTAGATTTTCATAAAACACGCAACCACGTGCTTAAAATAGTTTATCTAAATCTGGTCATTATTAGTTCTCGTCATTAGCTGGCACGTATTTATTACAACGAGGGAAAAAACACGTTTGCCTTCCAATATTACTAAAAACATTCCTGAAAATAGATTCACACGAAGTAACGCCTGATTCAATACACTGCCTCTAACTCACAATTCGTACAACTCGACGTATATTTTAACGACGACCTGTAAATCTAAAACCAAAGTTTGGTTTTCCTTTTCTAAATACACGTAGAAAGGTTCAAAGGTTATCAAATCATGTTTGGATTGGTAACGCTAGCAGTGGTTTATAAATAAAAGCATATTGCCGTCAATGACAGCCACGGCTCGCCTTCGTAACACGTCCCTTGAGATGAAAGTTCTTCGATAAACTATAGGTAGATTAACAAAGAACGTTTAAAAAATCGCACCAAATTTTTGTTATTATATTGCTGTGATATAACAAAAACATATACATATACTCGTACATGTATATAATTATGATAGTAATGTTGCAATTTTATATCGTCTGTGTGGTCTAGCGTTTCAGTTGTTGTACTTGACTACATGAGATCCCGGGTTTAAATCCGGGGTCGGACAACAAAAAGGAAATTGTGTTTTTCTAATTTTCTAATAAATGTTACTCGGGATTGGAAATGTGCCCGGTTGGCGAGAGGCTTGCCACCTAGAACATTGTCGGTCTTAGTGTCTTAGGCTGGTCGTGGGTGCCCTGGTTATTCCTCTGCTACCTCTTCGGGGATATGGGAGTAAAGATACTTACTTACATTTTTTTAAACACCTTTCAGAAATTGCTATAGACTATATAGAAGCTCTATAGAGCGATGCCTGTTCAGAAAAGCTACCTTCACAAAATAGCAAAATTGTAATTGTAAATGAATTGTATTGTAAAATCTTTTGGTGGACGCTCATATTCGGGTATATGGGCGTGAAGATGCTCTCATGTTGCAATTTTGTATGCTTATGCATAGTATTGAAAATCAATGCGATGATTCTATTGCATGAAAATGAATAATAAAAACATTTCATATGTTCATTTTTAATTTAACTCAACATTAAACTTTATTTTGAATCATAGAATGCAAATATTGCAGTCAATCTAAATTCTCATTACATTTCAACGAACGGCTCAGCTGGCTTTGCTAAAACTTGTAACAAATGTACTGTGTCCCATATCAAACTATTTCAAATAGATTTAGGTTGGCTGGTAGATAATGTGCAATAAATCCTGTTTCGACACATTTCTTAAAACAAACGCATTTGTAGTCTAGCGGTCCGGTGTTGGGCTTGTTTTCATGAGGTCCCGGGTTCGACCCCCGGTTCGGGCAACAAAATAACAAAAAAAATGTGCTATTACATTTTTTTAGAAAACGCTGCTCGGGATTGGATATGTGCCTAGTTGACGCTAGGCTTTCCACCTATCACATTGTAGGACTTAGGGTCTTCGTCTAGTCGTGGGTGTCCTGGTTGTGGCCCTGCCGCTTGCCACTTCTGTGTAATGAGCATAAATGTATTTTTTTTAATACAAATAATAATATAACATCAAAATCCGTTGTTTAGGTTTATACTTCGACTATTTAGAATGGATTTAAAAGCTTAAAAACACAGTTTATTATAGTGCTGAAATAAGACCTGTATTTATTTTACATCTTTTGAAATTTTAACCTATGTATATAGTCTATATTTATATAATATCGTAACTACGCTGATCACACTATATTTTATTTCATTGCTCTTTTTCATTTGTGAAAATACACAATCTAGATAACATTGTAGATCTAACGTGTAGGATTACCCTCGACGGTTACGAAACATTCGCGTTGGGAAAATTATCTTGGACCGTAATTTTTTCTGACCTCCCTGTGTGATCGTAAGTAACACACGAAAGATTTTATAGCAACAAAACACTCAGGTTTTTCTTGGAAATACATATTTGGTCTAGACGTACAAAAAGTTTAGTAAAAATATTCTCTGAAAACAGCTTTTATTTTGGCATTCCAAAATGTTTTATACTTTGAAAACTGTTTAAGATCTACGGATTTTGTAGGCAAATAATCCGCGTAAAATAGTTTAGATATATTAGCTATTTATGGGTCTTCTAAAACTAATATATTATCCAAATATTTTTAAGTAGGTATTTATCAGCCTCTCTGGTCTAGCGGTCCAGCGTCTGGCTTGACTTCTGAGGACCCGGGTTAGATATGGGTATCGAACCCGGGTCTTCAGAGGTCCGAAAATAATATAGAGTAAGAAAATTTGGTCCGGCCCGAAGGCCGGGCAATAAAAAAAATTTGAAAATGTATACCTATTTTAAATTTTGAACTGAAACTTCTTTAGAATCGTTGTGATTTCAAAATGGGTGCAATGGAAAAACGATAGGTAAGAGACACAAATATATATTCATCTCATTCTTTTCTCGATTTACTGAAGTTTCACTTCTATCGTGTGTGAGTCGGACACAAACCTTTTTTTAATAAAATTAACGTTGCCTGGGATTGTATATATACTCGGCTGGCGATAGGCTTGTCAACTATCACATTATGGGACTTAGTGTCTTCGGCTACACGTAGATGCCCTGGTTGTGCCTCTGCGAAGGGGTACTTCGGGGATATGGGCATGAAGATACTTTTTTATACAAGCTGCCCAAAAAAAATTGTATTCATTATGAGAGGGCTAACATTGTTTTAGTCTAAGCTGTATTTATTCTAAATCCATTAAAGTGAAGATAATTATGTTTGTAAAAGTAACTGCAAAGAAACAAAACTTTCATCACGTTAAATACAAATTCTTACAGACTTTATATACGCCATACTTTTAACAATTAATGTTGCCGCTTAAATGCATGCAAAAGGGTAATTTTACAATTTATTTTGAAGAAAATATATCTTATTATTAATTATTTTTTTTGTGACGCTATGACCAATGGTCTTATATTAATAAATTGTTAAGAAAGATGTTGTAATGTCTAACACTTCAGTCAATAGCAATTATTAAGGCAAAAAAGAAACACAATCCATTTATCACCAAATACGACACATATTGTATTATTAACGAGCATCTTCCATGCTGGACTTCGACACACAAACGTAATTTATTTTTGTTTAGTGCCTATCTTAACGAGTGGGGTGCAATTGACTTTGAACAATAAAAGGAGAATATAGAATGGGAATCAGAGAGCTAACATCATTGTTTTGCGGATGAACGGCGACAGTAATTGGCGTGTCGGTTTGCGGACACACAATTTATAGTCCTCACCGCGGGTAATTGAGTCAACTCACTAGTGACTGGAGCTCTTTGTTGAGACGTCACTACAGCTCTCATTATATTTGGTGAAAATACCCAAAAGAATATCGTATTATATTTATTTACATTTCGTGTACAACTAGGCCGAAATACAAAATTTAATTTAAAATAAAAACAAATATTTAAAAATTTTGAAGGATATGTTGTAATAAAAAAACACTTGTGAACTCGTGGGTCATTATTAAAAAAAAAGTACACATAAATAATGTGTGCGGTTGTGTGGGTAAAACACTAGGTCGTATCAGTATCGCAGATCTCTATTGAGTCCTTTATATAATTGCAGAGGTTTCAAAAAGGCTTTTTTTGTCAAAGCGCGTTAAATTATATTAAAAATGTAGCTCCGTACAGTATGTTCGTACAACTCGTACGAATCAACTGTGCACTTTACTGGAATGCGATCCCTCTCCCACTTCCACTCGCGGCGCCCCGTATTTGCTGCAAGGCTCAGTAGTGATAGCATCTTTGTTACCTTTGTCACCGCTCTTTTATCAACTAAAGGTGCACAGTTAATTCGTACGGGTCGTACACAGTAGTATCAAATTCATATATCTTTTTATAATGGCAATTGCATCAATAATAAAAATAAAATGTGTTTAAAAATAACTTTTGCAATAAAGGTAAAATTCGATATTATAAGCTCTAGAATCAAACGGAAATAAGGTCGTATTATATTGTTAAATGTATAAAACTTTGAATTTTCAATCCTAGGAAATGTTTCCAGTAAAGCACAATAACGTACTTGCACGGAGCTGTAAGCGGATTATGAGAGGTTCCGAAGTAGGCTGCTTTGAAACTCGCAAGAAAAGCAATATCCATTATCTTGGCGAGGCTTTGTTGCAGACCACGCATTGTCGGCGCCACCGCCGTGCCCGCCAGCCACATTGATTATGTTTGATTTAAGAGATCCAAGCCCCGGTTCACCGTTCCTTTTAATGCATCGTTATTTCTTTTTAACGTTAGTTCGGAGACTATCTTTAACCTTAATAAAAATACTGTGGCATAATAACTCTTAAACGGATGTACTGATTTCAATGCAATTTTTCTTTTTGAATGCTGATGTGATTAAGATGATAATTAGCTATGTTACGGCTAGGTTTTGTCGGATGCTATTTATCATTTTTAATTTTAAGATTGTTTATACGTATTATGGTCTAGATGAAAAGGTGTCAGACTTGACTACACGAGATCCCGGACTCAATCCCCGGGTCGGGCAAAAAAATGAAAATGTGTTTTTTAAATCTTTATATATAAAAACCATGAGCAAATGGAATCCCCATTTGCCTTGGTCATCGCATCACGCTTGAACGGGTGAACCAATTTTACTAACGCCTAACACATAAAGTGAAAATAAGGGAAAACAGGAAAAACAACAATAAGATTTTTGACACCTACTTGTAAACTGTCAGTAGTGTCAAGCGAAACAAAGTTTAACGGGTTAGCTAGTTTTATAATAAAAATTATGTTTTTCGAAATGGGTATTAAGAGGCAACTAAGCAGACGGGTTTTCTAATGGTAAGTAATTCACGCCGCCTAGAGGCACCAAAGTTGGTAACCTAATGTCATTAGTTCGCTGTAACGCTGAAAAACGACAAACAAAAACAGTTTCGCATTTATATTTTTAGATTTATGTTTAGATAATCATAAGGGGTTTATCCTTAACCCCGGCCCAGATTTCCCCTCGCGGTATTAGTTAATTAATTCATGTCAAAAATATCGGGTTGACAAGTCGCAAAACCTTGTGTTTGTCCCTAATACTGCAATAAAAAAGTATTTCGATTTTAATAAAATTCCCATTACTTGGAGGGTTACCCTTGAACCTCAATTTCATATAAATTGGAAATTGGAATCGGATATGTCATTTAAGGTATTTTTGAACACAGTAAGTACTTGCGGATTATTAACCTGAAGTTCCAAAAAATACAACGAATCCGATAAAATAATTTGTTGGTTATTATTATCTAAATGTTATTACTTGGCTATTAATGTGCTCAACAGTACCTAAAATGACAAATCCGATAACAATTTCGAATTTGCATAAAATCGAGATTCAAGTGCGGGTTGCACTAGTGCACTAGTATACAGGTCGAAATCGCTTTAAAACTGAACCATGATATTACAAACTAAATCATTCGTTACATGAATAAGTAGTTGTTGAGCTAGCCGTTAAACTTGTTGAGTCTACAAGGCAACATCCACAAGACGGAGATCGTGTCCACACATCACTTAGAGACTACAAACATTTATATACATGTACTCAGATGTTTCCCAAACTATTTTATTTTGAGATTTCTCCAAAAAACCACAATTATTTTGGTAAACGCAAAACAATAATCTATATGGCAAATGTTTGTGTTGGAGATGGAAGGTTAAGGGTGACCTAGGAAACTTTTAGTCTCAATTTCTAAACGGATTCTATTCTCAGTATATAACGGGGCTCCACAAGAGCTGAAAAAAAATCACATGCGAATATCGGTAGTCTAGTTACATACATTTTGTAACATAAGAATAGCAAACAAATACTTAGATTTCTTTATGTCATTATCTTTATGTCATTTTAGTTAGGATGTTTAAGCTCATACTTAAGAGCGGTCAACCCGGCTTCTTTTTCATACAAGCGCTCGTACGTGATAATGACTTTGTAACAGATCGTTCTTTGAAACTTTTGAACTAATTGGTATCTTTTGCATTATACCTATGTTTATATAGTAACAAAACAACTGAATTTGGAGAAATCAATTTACTATAAACCTCCGAAAATCTGCCTTTTTTCACAATTTTTGCTTGAACTTTGGCCGTCTATAATAATTCATAAATAGTAAAACTAAAGAATATTATTTAATTATTATTAAACAATATTATTATTATTTAATTCACGAATTTGTAAGGATTTCGTAAAAACACGTATTTCCTAGAACATATTTTATGAAATTTATTCACACTATTTTTCGTTCAATGTTATCGCGTTCTAATTTTTTAAAAGTTACCGAATGCAAACCGAGCTCTCAGGCGCTATCTCTCTTTTTTCGCTAAGCTTCTTTTTCTTACATTGCGCTGGATGAAACAACAAGCTTTTCAACGCGAGCGCATTGAATCCGGGAAGGGCCCTCTTAAGTAACAAGATGTTAACTTTCCTTCCAAAACACAACAATGGAAACATGACAGAATGGAATCGAACACACATCAAATTACATTACAACATCATTTAAATAATATAAAACTTATGTTATGAACTACTTGTGACAATGAGCCCAGCTCATGAAAAGGAAAATAAAGTCGAACATGGAATGGAAGCACTTTAATTTCATTAAATATAATTTAAAACGTATTCTAGCTTTACCTTAAAAACCATAAAAGATTTTAATCTTTTATCATATTGTATGCACTTGATAAATAAACTTAGTGCAAATATAATATTTTTTATTATCAAAAATTGTTCTATATATTTTTTTGTATTGACTACCGCATACTAATGTTAGGCCTACCTATACATACATACATACCTATACATGCCTACTACCACGTGGCGCACTACAATATTTTTCGGATATCTCTGGAAGTCGCAACGCACTGTTTGAGAGCCTCTGTCCTAACTAATAACAATTGTACACAACGGGGTACTTACGTGAACCCTCACTCGCTGAGTTTGCAAATAGTTAGGTATGCATATATTATAATTTTCGGCTCATATTAGAATAAACAAACTAACATTTCGGATTTGTAATACTTGAATAACCCTTAAACCTTAACGTTTATTTTATTTTGTGGCGTAATTAGATGCTAGTTAGCAAATAACTGTTTCTACGGGGTTTTATATGTGGAATACAAGAAACTTTATAATTATGACGGTTTAAACAAGCCGAGAAGGGTAAAACACTTTTATTTAGTGCAAGGAGGGTTATTAGGTGCAAGGAGCTTGGAAATATATATACTCACCTAGACGGAAATTTATATTTCATAATAGTTCGAGTGCCTTGTTCTACACAAGACCTAGACCAGCAAAAACTAGACCAACTTCCGCTTAACATGCGAGAGAGCACAGGCAAAATGGGTCATTACCAATAAGACCACTGGTGGTATAACTGCTGTGCAGCAATTTGCCCGGGTAGGGATCCAACGCCAAACCAGTCCATGCCGTTATAATGATATAGTTTGTATAATGTATAATCGCCTCTGTGGTCTAGCGGTTCAGTTGTTGGACTTGACTGCATGAGGTCCCGGGTTCGAATCCCGGGTCGGGCAACAAAATGAAAATTGGGGTTTTCCAATTTCCTAATAAAAAAAATTGCTCGGGATAGGATATGTGCCCGGTTGGCGATAGACTTGCCACCTATCACATTGTGGGACTTAGTATCTTCGGCTAGTCGTGGGTGCCCGGTTGTGCCTCTGCCTACCTCTTCGGGGATATGAGTGTGAAGATACTTTTTTTTATAATGATATAGTTATGTTCCGGTCCGGAGGGTAGGGTAACCGCTAGACTTGCTCAATTGGCCTAGTACCCTGGCCAAAGGACAGCGACGCTTCTACAACGTCTATGGTGTCTATAGGCTGTGGTCATCTCTTACCAGCAGGGAAGCCGGGGGCTTGTTCGCTCTTCTTTGCTATAAAAAAAAATATGTACCTACAAGCTATGTAGTCTTTCCAAAATAGGTTTTTATTTATTTATTTATTTAACACTTTATTGCACACAAAAACTAAAATACACCAAAATACACGAGAAGTTAAAAATGCACAAAAGGCGAGCTTATCTCTAACTAAAGAAATTTCTTCCAGCGAACCCAAAAAAAATCAAGCTGTGAAAATAAAATGGAAGGAATCGTGTACAAAAAACAATTAACTATAGCTTTACTTAGAACAAATAAATAAAAATATAATAATAAAGTGTGTAAAAAATAAAACAGGTACAATTATAATAATTAAAATATCTTAGTAGGATAATATATGAGTATGTTATTACACGATAGGAAGGGAATTCCACAATTTGATTGATTGGAAAGTAAAAGATTTAGAATAACAATTAGAGTGCGAAGCGGGAAAACGAAGTACAGAGCTACGGTTGAAGCGACATGGGGAATCAGTAGAGTGCAGAAAGCTGAAACGCTCCCACAGGTATGAGGGAGCTGACGGGTTATACAATATATTACATATATAGGAGAGATAGAATATGTAAATTTCTGCGGAATCGTATAGGAAGCCACTTGAGTTGAGATCTAAATATGGAGACGTGGTCAAACTTACGGAGATTAAAAATAAATCGGATGCACGAATTTTGGAGCTTCTCCAATTTATTAAGGAGAGATTCTGTAGCATCAAGGAAACACACATCACCATAATCAAGAATTGGGAGTATAAGAGACTGTACAAGGGAAATTTTTGTTTTCGTAGGAAGAATTTTTTTTTCAAATGTAACATATGAAAGGTATAATAGATTTTTTTACTCAAATTAGTAATATGATCCTCCCAAAAAAGTTCCGAGCTAAAATAGCGCCTAGGTTAGTGACGCAGGTCGAAAGAGAGATCTGAGAAAGAGATCATAGGTGGCAGACTGGAAAAATCAATAGCCCCAAGCTGATATCTCCTACTCCCGAGAATTATAGCTTTTGATTTTAAAGGGTTAACTAAAAGACCGTAGGATTCAGCCCACAAGCTAATTGCACGAAGATCGTCATTTAAAGAAATCAGGGCGCTAGTCTTATCCGTAGTACTAACATGACCGTAAATCTGCAAATCATCAGCATACAAATGAAAATTAGAAGAAATTATGGCAGTGATTGTATTAATAAATATTGAAAACACTAGGGGAGATAAAATGCACCCCTGAGGGACACCCGCAACTATATCACACCACGTGGACTGCATTTCTTTTAAAAATACATATTGTGAGCGACCACGCAGTCAAGAGTCAAACCAATTTAAAGCAGATGAAGAAAAGTTAATGGTCTTAAGAACACCAATGAGCAAATCAAAATCCACCAAATTAAATGCACTACTGAAATCAAGCAAAACGAGTGCGGTAAGGAGTTTCGAATCAATTGCGTAACGAATAATTTCTATTATTTATTGCTCAAAGAACATCTAATAAAAGATATCCATATAAAAAATAACGTGATTGAATTGATTTTCAGTTTTTTCCCCATTTCCCAAATATTAAAAATACTAAGAAACATTTGTAAAGTATAAACTTTTTAGGTGTTTGATATGTTATAAGAAAGGCGACTTAGTCCTTTAATAATTTTGTTAAATGAACTAGTTGTTACACGTAGCTTCGCCTCCGTTATCTACTTATTTAACTCATGATACCCATTAGATTTTGATAAAAAGTAAAGAAAAATTAGATAAAAAGTAGTTTAAGTCCTTCTCTGGCACATAACCTATTTTTTGAAAAAATATATTAAAAGTATTTTAGTTATTTTGATATGAATCCCAAATTGTAACGTATTAACGTAAATTTAAATTTTTACTATGAGCAAATTGTAGGACTATGTCAATGTATGTAACTACGTACATCTTTATCTGCATTTCTGAAACTTGTAAAAAGAAGATTTTTTTTTAATCTAGAAATACACGGAAACTTTTGAGCATTAATTATATGCTGAATAATCATTCAGGGCAAAATTGATACAAACGATGCTCCTCGTTGACCGCCTCGCTGGTCGAGTGGCTAGCGTGCACGCCTAACTGCACTGAGCAATTGCGAGGCTCGGGTTCGATTCCTGACAGGGGCAGGCATTTGTGTGATGAATATTTAGATGTCTGCATTTCCGGGTCTAGGTGTTTATTAAATTTATTCTGGTTACTATTTGAGTATTTCCATTTAACTATTTAAGTATTAGTATCGTTGACTAACACCTATAATACAAGCATAAAATTTGCTTACTTTGGGGTTAGATTCAATTTGTGTATCTTGTCCAGGGATATTAGCCTCATTATTGTCACATTATACAAACGGGATCCTCATCAACATTGCTGACCTCTGTTTGATTAAAAATTGACATTCTTTTACAACTTAGCAAACCCAGACCAGAGGAAAAGTGAAAAGAGCGGTCGCTCTAGGTCATAAAAATGCCTACATCATTAGAGAAATACGATTTCTAGCCTAAAGGATTTTGCCTATGTGGCTATATAAATTTTTCTTCGCATTTTTCAACTTCATGAGCGTTGAATTTTCTAAAATGCAACATAATGTCTTTGCAGTAGTCAATTTGTACGAAGATTCACTTCAAAGAATTGAATAGTTTCATACAAACTTTTGTCCCCTATTTCACCTCCTTGAAGGTTAATTTTTAGAAATTTGGAAATAGATAATTGACTATGTTTTACTTAGTTCATATTCATTTTTATCCGAAAATGACCAAGGAATAAAAAGTTTTATACAAACTTTTATTCCTTATTTCACCCCCTTGACTTACTTGAATTTTGAAAAATCCTTTCTCACTGATTCATTCCTGATTTTTCATTATATATCGTAGGTAATCACCTTTGTTATGGTTTATATATGAGAAAAAATCAGAAACAAAAACATACACACAGAAAGAAAATGTATTATTAAAAATAGATTGCAAGGGATTTTAATTAAAGCAACACTGACTATTTGGACAATCCACATGCGCATTGCATGAGATGTTTGAAATTCTATGTTTGTGACGAGTTCTATTTTCGATTTGCTAAACAATGTTTTACGTGAATTAGCGCCGTGTCTATCGGTAATCCAAATCCACTTTATCACCCACTTATGGAATAATTTTGCTGGATTATTTAATCGTCTCTGTAGTGTAGTAGTCCAGGTGTTGGACTTGAATTCATGAGGTCCCGGGTCTGACGATAAAAAAATGTGGTTTTTCTAATTTTCTAATAAAAAATGTTGCTCGGGGTCGAATATGTGCCCGCTTGGCGATAGGCTTTCCACCTATTACGTTGTGGGGTTTCGTATCTTCAGCTAGTCGTGGGTGCCCTGGTTGTGCCTCTGCCTACCTCTTCAGGGATATGGACGTGACGATACTTAACTTTACTCTGGATTATTTAACTAGAGCAGCAAGTCAGACTAAATAGTGAAATCCTGCAACGGCTTGCTCGGATTGATGTTACCGTCCTATCTTACCCTGTGGGAAGAATGAAAGATCGTGGGGACGGGCAGAAAAATTATGAATTGACTTACACGAAAAAATCTCAAGATGCCATAAGATCCAGCAACAGCCATAAGATCTACAAATGCCATACATTTCGTAGCATCAGAAAATCCGTCTAATTGTAGACCGTTTCGTATTTTCAACAAATAATGTAAATACTAAGGGCCCTCTGAGTTTTATCAGAAGCTTCACGCTGTCTTAAACCGGCTCAATACTATGACAGGTTTGAGTTACTTTATAATTAATTATTAACCTCAATTTCAATTTAAATGAGCATAAAATTAATTTGACTTTGCTCTCAAATTGTTCATTAAGCCCTGAAACTTTTAAAAAGTAACAATTTGGGTAGTTAATAAGGAGCTGTTAATCATTGTGCTTAGTTTAAAATATAAAGTTGACGTGTGAAAAAATTGCAGCGTTGCTTGCATCTTTGTTTTGTGTCGTGGTAAAGCTACAGGGTAGTTTAAATTGAAATTTTAGAAATATCACATTTCGTTTAACTTTTTTCTCAAACGGATTTATTATTTTTTATTAATTTTAAGTCAGATTAAGGATTAAGGATTTTCTCGTGGATTGGCTATTGTGATTTTTAGAATTTTAATAAAGACCCCTATAACCTATAAAATTGCTTGTATGGTCTACGTTAAATAAATGTTTTATTATTTATGAGAGCCTAGCAATATAGATCGAAGAACTAATGTATAGAAAGTTCCATTCAGAAATAAACATGAGGAAAAGATTTTGTATATTTTTCCACTTGAACGAGAGAGCGAAGTGGTCCAGCTTCAAGCACTAGTCGTTACTTGCGGCAGACCCTTTATTGATTTCAACTTAGCACTGAGGGTCTCATTTATATAAAGGGCAACAATTTTAGACTTAGCCACAAAATTTATTTTCATATAGGATTATGAACAAACGTTTATCTGCTTGTAAGAATATGAACTTACGAAAGCCAAAAGTTAAATTGTCGGCTTATTGCAAGAAGTAATTATGTGAAATATTCATTATTCTTAAATAAAGAGTGAATTCAACATTTAACAGTAAATGTCTGACTGCCAACGTTGCACTTATCGACTTCATAGCAAGTTGCGTAACGCCTGAAATAAATCAGTAAGAAGTTAGTGAGTTTTTTCATTGTAGAAGATGTCAAAATTAATTTCATGAAAAAATGTATTTAGTGATTTTTTGGAGTTAATGAGTTCTTGCAATTAGCCGGCGATATGGTCAAGTTTAATTTCAAAAAGTTACTCTCTAAATTTCCTAGTCCTGTCTTATAATTCACAGCCGCTCCAGACTTGATTGAGCCAGACAGAAATTATCCCATTCTTATAAATTTATTAATTGTATTAATTACTAATAATAACAATAATAATTATAATAATTCTTTATTGTACACAAGTGAAATAACACAAGAGAAATAGCAATTTAAGGAAAAAAAATTACAATAGGCGAGCTTATCTCGTGAAGAGATTTCTTACAGCTAACCCGAGAGAGAAAATTTGAACATAAATTTATTCTGGTTGTAGTGTACAAATAAACAAATAAAACTAAACTACACTTAACCTAATACATTAACAATTTATGGACCAAAACAATAAAAATATATATTATATTTATTTTATTATTTTTATTATTTTATTATTATATTTATTTATCGCCTCTGTGGTCTAGCGGTCCGAGTGTTGTACTTGACTGCATGAGGTCCCGGGTTCGAATCCCGGGTCGGCCAACAAAAAGAAAATTGGATTTTTCTAATTTTCTAATAAAAAATGTTGGTCGGGATTGGAATTGTGCTCGGTTGGCGATAGGCTTGCCACCTATCACATTGTGGGACTTAGTATCTTCGGCTAGTCGTGGGTGCCTTGGTTGTACC